>JAFEMH010006659.1:0-116965 GCA_022495995.1 Adenophora triphylla var. japonica | reverse complement strand
TATTTGAATACAATACATGCATGGATATTAAATATGTATCCAACTTTATTTTCATGGGCATTATCTCACATTCACAAATCACAATACAATAAGAAGTAGGTACGATACAATACATATATCACAACCTTTAATTGATCATCACATTAATTCTTGTCCTCCAATAATTTGTTCAACCAATCCTGGGAACCCTGGTAGTGATACCACTTCGATCAACCCAAACCAGAACCCTATTGCAGATGTAAATAGGATTAATTATGGTCCCTTCCAATATGATCCGGGCGGTAACCAAACGGTTTTCCCTTTCAACGGTAGCTGCAGCTGTCGCTCCGCTCACTCGAATCGGCTCCGGCCATTCGGTCTTACCTATTTACAAAATAAACGGTAGAAGATCATGAAGTTAAAAGTATAATAAAAAATGAAACGCTTCAAGAACTAATTAAAGAGGGTTTTTTTTTTTTTTTTGCAGCTTCTACCTTGTTCAACTTGTTCACAATTTGCACTCATGCTGGCTGGTGAGTTATCCTTTTTTTTTTGTATCTCTTACTAGGCTTAGCACTCTATTTGTTGTGCTATTAATCGATTGGTGCAAGAATATTTATAGCTGTAAAATCTTTATTCATGTGAAGGGTTTTTGCACATTTTTGACTTTAAAGCCTTTAGTTTTAATGTATTTTAGCAAAATATTTGACAAATATTTTTTGAAGGCAATATTTGACCATTATATACTATCCATCCATCTGTACATTTTTATTTTGGACATTTCCACCGTAAGAATACTCTCTTCTTCCTATGAAAAATCAAAGTTACGAATTTCAAATCATTGACATTATCTTTTTTATGTTATATACTCCCTCCGTCCCGCAAAACTTTACCCCTTTACTGTCGAGAATCCGAAAATGTTAAATAATATTATTAAAGTAGCACATGAAATTTAAGTATAACGAAAATGAGTGGAGAGATAAGAAATTCAAAAGTGTCATGAGTACGACAAGTGGGTCCCATGAATAAAGAAGTATTAAATAATTTCCTTGGTAGAAAAGCTCTAACTTTGTAAAGTCGACGCCAAAAATAAGAAAAGTGGTAATGTTTTAAGGATGTATGGAGTATATATTTATACAAAACATAGCCACCAAGTCAGCTAAGTCACAAAATATAGCCACTCTCTTAATACCCGCCTATTTTAAAGGTTAAATATCAATGACATTTTTACATTAAGGCAAGCAAACACTATTTGCTCCAAAACTGTTGTTTTCCCATCTAGGCCACCAGGTATCTATAGTATAAATGACAACGCGAATGCTTTTATTAATCAGCTTTAATTTAATTTTTTTCCATTTCGCTCTTCAAATTGGCCCCGCTACATTCTTTATTTCCATGCTTTACTCTTAATTTTTAAAATAATTCTTCCCTCCTAAAATTTGAATTTTCAGAGGAAAAAGTGATCCACATGAATAGTTGTATGAATAGTGTCAAAAGTTTTTTCCCATTTTACCCTCACTAAGTTATCCCTTTCCCATTTTACCCTCACTTTTAATTAAAAAATATCAATGGTCCTCGGACACTGGATTTTTACTATTAGTTTTACTTCTATTGCAACGAGTAATTGTCATTAATTTGAATGTATGATATTTTAACACAAAGATGTACTATAATATTTATTTATATTCAACAAGTAAAAATAATACTTTTTTCGCCCCATCCAAAAATGCAAAAGTTTGGTATTGGATGGAAATTAAGAAAAAGTGAAGTGTTTTGAATATAAAAAGTGAGATAGGAGAAAAAAGTAGGGTATAAAATAGTAAGTGGATATTTATCATTACCATGACATGTTGGGCCACATTTGAGTTAAGTGTTAAAACAGCTTCCATTTTAGGTAGTTTGCCTTTTAAATATGATACCCAAAATAAAAATTTATGCATTTTCGAATGAGACTAGGTTAGTACGGCCACCTTATACCGAAATGACAATTAGAAAATTATAATTAAACAACCAACAATGCAACTAGTATTTAAAGGAATGAAATTTTCGACTCATACACAAGAAATTTATAAGTACTATCGTTACGCGCATATCCAAATTTTAATACGCAATCAAATGCTTTTGTATTCAATCTTCACCTTTTGGTGAGGAGGCATAGCTACCTCGCAAGACACCCCCACACTCTCAAGTGTTTTCAGAATCCCTGGCACTTCTTCCATGCCAAAGTTCATAAGGAGTTTCATTTTGTTTCTTTCGGGTATTTTTTGTTTAACACGAAGTTAGCCGACAACACCAGCTTCCCCCACATGTTATCCGGTAATCCCGAACTCAATAACATGGCATTCATCATTTCTTTCAATGTCCGATTTTTCCTTTCGCAACACCAGCTTTGTCAGCGTGTATAAGGTGCCGGTGCAATATGTTTAATTCCACTTTGAGCACAAATTGCTCTAAATGGAGTTTCATATTCACCACCTTTATCACTTTTTAAAGCACCTTAATTTTCCTAAGTTTTAATTGATTCTCAACTTCATTTTTATATGCAGTAAACTTCTCTATAGCTTCATCTTTACTTTTAGGAAGATACACATAGCAATACTTTGTGCCATCATCTACAAAAGTCATGAAGTACTTATTGCCGCTCGTGCTCAGGTTGATTTAAAATCACAGCAAGTCCGTGTGAACCAATTCAAGTGGTTCACTATGTCTTTCAACGGACAGGGAATGACTTTCTTGTTAATTTTGCTTTTACAATAAATTTCACATTTTTGTTTACAATCAACTTTAAACTTTGGAATAGAATTTGCTTTTGTCAAACGACGTATAGAATCAAAATTAACATGACTAAGTCTACCACGCCACAAATTAGATTTAATTAAGCAAGTAAATCCGAAGAGATATTCATATCATTAGCTTTCGCTTTCACAACCATTACACTTAGCTTAAAATCACACCCATCATTGACATAACCTTTGCCTACAAACATTCCACTCTTAGACAAAGTGACTACATCAGGACTCAAACACAATACGAAATCCACGCTTTATCAAAAAGCGATCCCATTGACACCAAGTTCTTCCTGGGATATCTGGCACACATAGCACGTCATTGAGAGTTAATCCCTTCCCTGGATGTTATCTTCAAAACCACTTTTCCTTCTCCTTTGATCTCGTGAGGTGGCCGAATTCCCCTACGAATAGCTTCTCGCCATCCCAAGCAACAAATGTACTAAACATATCTCTATCGGAGCACACATGTCTAGTAGCGCCGGCCAATCCACCATCAGATCTTGGCTCAACCCACCAAATTCACCTCGGAAATCACACCGCGAGGCGCATCTCTGACACATCACCAGCAACGCCTTCCCTCCACAGCCGCCTCTCGAGCCTTCTTTGGCAACTTGCAAGCATGAGTTTCGCGGCCTCGACCGCCACAATTATAACAAGTTCCTTCGAACTTCTTCTTGGAAACACCACCTTTTGGTCCCAAATGGGAATTCTTGGAAGTCGTCACAACCTTCCCTTTTCCCTTTCCAAACCGCTTCCCCTTCGGGAGCTTTCACCATGCTCCACCACATCAAGGCCTTAGCCACACTAGAAACAAACTTGATTTCAAAGAACTCTATCGTTCTCTTCAATACTCAATCGAAGGATACCTCCTTCCACATCCATTTCCTTTCGCTTACGCTTAAGGTAGTTCTTGAAATCATTCCAAGATGGAGGCAATTTTTCAATGATTGCGTACCACTGAAGCTTTCACTTATAACCATACCTTCTGCATTTAATCTCGCGGCAAGATAGTTTGAAACTCATCCACTCGAGACTTCACACTCTTTGTTGTCCACCATCTTAAAATCAAGGAAACGGGCAACAACGAACTTCTTTTGCTCCCGCATCCTCAATTTTATATTTGTGGTCCAATTCGACTCCCCACAATTCCTTTCAAGTAGCTTTTCCCTGGCTAAACACGTTATGTAGAGAGATCCAAAGCTAATCCGAGGACATAATTTCGCACAAAGACTCCCCACGCCTCCACAAGTCAAAAACCATAGCCTGCTGTCAACATCGAAGTTTCCCCTTCACTCACCTTCGCATATCTTCTATCGATACTCTTGCCAAGTGCAAGGTAGTGAGGTAGAAAAGCATCTTTTGTTGCCAATGCTTAAAGTCGTGGCCAACAAACTTCTCGAGTTTTTCCGGGCATTTATGGGTCCTGATACGAATTGTACGAGGATTTATCACAGCTTCCAGCCACTGCCGTTTCCGGCTGGGAATTAGTCTTTGGGTTCCGCTCAGGTCCAACTTGGGTCTCCACGTTGTTGTTGTTCGTCAGTCCGAAACACAACAACTAAGTTAGAATTTTCTGTTTTTCAAAACTCAGAATCGACTCTCCTCGATTATGGATATGTCTTACATTGTTACGCAAGTGGTGTACAATTACGTAAAATTAATACAATATAAATTGATAAAAAAACAAAATACAAAAGGAGAAGTTCTCAATTTGCCGCACGAGCCCAATGAAATCACTCGTCTCCTTAAGACATATTCGATCCTCACCGAGCGTAAGTTTCGAGTTTTTCTTGAATCGCTTTGTCTCCCAGATAAACGTATACCGTGGTGGCACTTTCGCACCTAAGTTCCTGCGCGAGCCGAACCGAGCTTGACTAGATCACCTCTTCTTTGTATATGCAAGCTAGGAGGCCAAGGAAGAAGATGACAATATGCAACCAAAGAGAATGGAGGAGGAATTCAAGAAGAAAGAGTATGTTTCTCGCAGTGGTTTTCCGTCATAGGTTGTTCAAAAATGATTTTCCAAAAGTCCTCCAATTGTTGTTAACAAACAACAATATATCATATTCAATCAACCAATAAAAATCGAAAATCAATGGTTTTAATTAAGTAATAAAATGTAATAAACAATTTTATTACGAAAATTAAAACCACCATTAATCCAAAATCATTAGACCATAATGATTTTCATTTCGCTTTTCGTATTTAATATTAATTTAAATGTCCGTCCGTGATCTCGGCTTCTACTGAGTCTTATAGCCCGCTTCTACTAGTAAGGCTCGCCTGGCCGAGCAAGGCATATGCCTCGCCGAGCATGACTTTTCCCCCAAACTTTGTTTTCTGTCATGCTATGCTCCTGGCTGAAGTCATTCACTGGGCTTTCGGCCGAGCACCTCGAAAAACTTCAAGATCATTTTTGATTTACAAAATCAAACTTTATTCTACTAAATCCTTGAGCATTTATATTTAATTCATCCAAAAATCATTTTGAATAATTAAATATTTTATTTCTCAAACACACTAAACCACTTAAGTAATTTGACAAAATTACCATTTAGAAATTAACCCATTAATTTCCTTCAAAACACACTATTTTTCCAACAAGTATATACAATGGTAAATATGAATAATGACTATTTTCTAATTTAGTAAAGTGATATTTGCTTCACAAAGAACAAAAAAAATAGTATGAAAATTATTATGGAACGGAGAATATAAGTTAACCTCTTTTTCATTATAATGGAGTATTATTGAGTAATGCTGCTCCCTCCATTCAAAATGAATGGCATATTTCATATTTAATGGATAATCTTAAAAGAATGACTTTTAATAGTAAAAATTCATACTCCGTAATATTCTTTCTATTCCATTTCAAATTTTTAGTTATGGCATGTACAGTATAAAATGAAATATTAAAAATGGTTTTAAAATATTGGGACATATTTTGAAACAAAAAAGGTTATTCATTTTAATAAGATGAAAGGAAGTATTATCTTTAGTAATTTTACTGAGGCGTGTTGGAACTCTATAAACTTTAGGAGTGTAAAAAAAAACATAAAACATGTTTGTTAAGCAAAATTGAATGGCTAAATTGGTTGCTATTTGAATCACAGTGGATCAGTTAGAAGCAAGAACTTTGAATCATTTAGGCTAAGAATTTGTGTCAGAACCAGTGTGGATATGGACGGTGGAAATTTATTAAGGGTTATTTGGAAATTATGCGCCCTCATCCCATGCAAACTCATTTTTAATCCATGTATAGAGTTATCACCTGTTATAAATCCGGATAATATTGCATAATGAGCGTCACTGAACTCTGGATCTTGTGCTAAATGCCATATATAGAGTTATCACTTGTTATAAAAGTTTAAGTTGTTATATGCACGTAGTCCAGTTACACGTACTAAAAATTTGTGTAATGCATACATAAAATGAATAATAAGTTGTAATCCTAAGATGGATAATTTTGAAGAAAGAGTGAATATTATTATTTTTATTTTGAAGTAAAGAAACAACAATGATATAATTCATTATGCCATCGTATTATAAGTACATTACAATACATGGATTATAGAAAATCCAGCTTTATTTTCTATAAAAAAAATCAGAGTATCTATCCTTGCTATAGTTCAACCAATAACAGGGACCCTGGTAGTAATACCATTTTCATCAACCCAAACTAAAACATTGTCGCATATGTAAACAGGAAGAATAACCGTCTCGGGCGAATCCAATACTAGATCTCGGCATTAACCAGTGGATTCTCCCTTTCTATCGTAGCTGTAGCTATTTCTCCTTTCACCCCCTATCAATTCCGGCCATTCCCGATCTTTACCTCGCGCATACATATAACACGTTCACTTAATTATATATAAATGTCTTCGGAAATATTATGGATTTATAAGAAATAATATGCGCTTCTAAAAGGATGCATGGGAATAAATGTGCATGAATTGCTCGTACACACCTTTTTTCAACTTCTTCGCAATTTGGTTCCATGACGTCTTTGTGTGATATGTCTTTGGTAACGGTTATTGCTTCTTTGATTGAATAATTTGGTGCAATTCACTTTGTATTTATAGACAATTTCCATTTCCATGTATTAATGTGATTGATGTCCAACTTTATTTGACTTTGTGACCATCTAATGTAGCTACCACAAAACATACGGAGTAGTTGCAAGAGGGTCCCAAGTGTATGTCAAAAAATTCATCACGGATCTTGAAGCATTGAAATATTGGACTATTCCTTGCATGCACGAAATCTCTGAAGTGTCTTACTTTTCCTCTTCATAATTTCAAACTATAAGAATTTGTGTAACAAGGAAAAGTACAACCATATCATATTGTACATTGTAGTATGATAATTTAGAACATAATCTAAACTGCTTATGAAGACATGCAAAGAGACTTGGATAGCAAGACTAGAGGATGCTAAGAGTTTCCTTTCTTTCTCTTTTTTTTTTTCTTTTTTTATAACCTAGGTGTCGGTATTTGCGCTCCTATAGTCTGCTTAGGACTATGAACAACCCTCCCGAATCGAATCCATAGACAAGTAAAATGCAAAAAGTTTCTTTATTATAGGATTGATATTTAGGGTCATTTATGGAATAAAGTAAAGTATCTAATAGCTCAAAGGATGGTAGACAAAGTCATTAATACATGTAAAAGAAGAAGTAATATGAACAACATAATTTTATTAATCACAAGAGTAACATATATATAGTACAAGAGTTAATCACCTATTGAGATATAAAGATTATTTTTTTAAGCTATACAAGATTTGAATCTTCTAATGACGATTACAGACATTATCCTTAGTAATTTAGTTATCAAAATATATTCTCGCAGTATTATCCTTAATATTCCTCTCGCAAGATGGACAATTTTTGGATAAATCCAATCTTGAAAAGTAATTAGACGAACCGAGTTCCATGGAGCGGGTGAAGATGGATATGTACCCTGGGACATGTGTGTGATTTCTCGTGTGATGTGGCTGCTGGGTGTGTGATCACATCGAGGTGTCATCAAGCATTGGGAAGAGGAGTTTGGTTCAAGTGTGGCTCGAGCGGGAGGTCAGCCGTGTTAGGGCTCTAGAAGGAAGTGGCAGGGTCTATGTGATCGGGGTTGTATCGAGGGTGGGCGGCTAGCCATAAAAGGCTAAAAGGTGGTGGTGATTCGGGTGGAGAAATTGCGTAACACAAGAGCAGTAGCAAGTGCGGCGGTGTTTGGCGTAGAAGGTCGTAAGTGGGCGTGCGTAAGACCCATGGTGTTTAAAGTGGGGCAAAGAATATAGGTTTTTCCAAGATAATTTTTTTTTAAGTAAGAAGAAATTATAGGATGGCGGAGAAGGAGGGAGCTAGTAGTGGTCATGAGATCCGCCTATGCGAGAAGGGTGAAGGCGAGCATCAGGAGAGCTAGTACTCCAACAAAATGTTAGGTGACGACGACACATTTTGTCGTTGTTCCCTGGGTCGGGCCTATTTTTTTTCTAATTTCGTGATTTCTTCTTATCCGTGTTTAGGGTTTGTTATTAGGTATCTATATAAGCTTCAAAGTGATAGCTACAAATATATCAGAATACAATAACATATTATTGAAAATAATATAGGCTTGCAACGCCCATAGATTAGTTGATTTATTCGATGAACCAGAAAGTTAACAAATCGTGTTCTCGTGTGTGATTCATTTTGTGTTCGCGTGTGTTTTGTTTTCTTGATTGTTTAGGGCCTCATATCCCAACACAAAGAGAGTTGGTCAGGTTTCATCGATAATATATAGAGGATGGAGATGAAGCGAGAGAAGGAGTAAGAGTGCATGTGTTAGCGTGGGACTACGGGTTAGGATTTTTTCAGAAAGTTTTGGTGGAGAATAGAGGATTGGTGATTTCATTGAAGGTGAGGGGTTTTGGCCATTGGGTATTACTGATGTTGGTGTGGAATGAGGAGAGGCGAAAGCAAGTGGTGGTGTTAAGGAGAGGCGGCTTAGGGTTTTGCCGCGAAGGTTTGGGGGAGAGGGACCCTTATGGATCTGATATCATAATAAAATAAAGGATGGTAGACTAAGTCTTTATACATGGATAAGAAAAATTATAAAAAAACAACCCAATGTTATTAATGGCAAGTAAGTTTCTAAAAAATGATAAGCGGATGCTAGGCGGTGAAGTCGAGCCTATCGCATAGGGGCGTAAGCGGGGACTATTCGAGGCCGAGAAATTAGATAAATTTTTAAATATATTCCATATAAAATGAACTTTTAGTGAAAAATCACAAGTACATATCCCACATCGATTATGTATTAAAGCGCTTAAAATAGGAGTAATATAAATTGTAGGGCCTTTCGCTCTTTAGCGAAGAAAGTAACACATATGCCACATTGGTTATGTATTAAAGCAATAGGAAATGGGATTACGTGGAGTAGTATAAATTGTGGGGTCTTTGGCTATTTAGTGAAAGAGGCACACATATTCCACATCTAAGTTATTTATTAAAGCACTAGGAAATGGGAGTAGGATAAATTTCTTTGGGGCATTCGCCTCCTTAGCCGAATAGGCACACATCGCTCTAGGTCACGCCTAGGCGCATAGGTCACACTTAGGGCCCAAAACCGCACATTAGGCCCACCTTAACGCCAAATGGCCGTTGCATTTCTTCTTGCGTTGCATTAGGTCTAATGCAACGACATAGTAAGCTAATGTAACGCCAGAGCTTTTGCCGTTGCATTAGGTAACAATTCCGATGCAACGCCAATTTTAAAACTATATGAACACCTAATGCAACGCCGAAAAGTGGGGATGTGAGTACCTAATGCAACACCAATTTAAAAAGTAGTTGAATACCTAATGTAACGTCAAATGTAGATGAGTCCCTAAAATTTATTACATAATTTCACAATTTTATTAATTTTTTTAGTTTTTTTTCAATATATATATATATATATATATATATATATATATATAAATATATTTTAAAATATATATATATATATATATATATATATATATATATATATATATATATATATATAAATATTTTAAAATATATATATATATATATATATATATATATATATATATATATATATATATATAAATATATTTTAAAAATATATATATATATATATATAGATATATTTTAAAAAAATATATATATATATTTATTCTCAAATCAATCCCTTAACTTTTTTTCTCAAATCAAATTCCTTAATATTTTTTATTTTCAAATCGCCACTTAACTTTTTTTATATTCAAATCAAACCTTACATTTTTCAAAAGTTACATTTTGCTCCACCACCATCCACCACCGTCCACAATCATCCACAATTATCCACAACCATCCACAATCATCCACACAAATCAAACAAAAGTTTGTACAAATTGAAATAAAAACACAAAATACAATAACAAATTGAAAGGAAACCCAATGGAATATTGAAAACACAAAATACACAAAAATTGGAGTGTAGAGACAAGCCGTCGAAAGTATCTCCGAGCTTAAGATTCCTGCAGATTCGTCCGCTGCCGGTCAATTCGCGCTAAATAATTCACCACCGGATGCACTTTACATCCATAACGAGGTAGATCTTCGTTTTGCTAGCCATGACTTCCTATAGTTTAAGAAGACAGGGTGTCAAGGTCAAGGCTACGCACATGAGACTTCCGAATGAGCCTGTGGTTCCACGGTCGGATCCGGAATGGCCTGGCTTTGTAAATAACTTTAACTGGCTAGTGGATGCCAGCGCGGTGGCGCCTGAGGGTGACTATGTGGAGGCTAAAGGAGACATGGAGGGTGATGCCGGGAGGGTGATGCTGAGTGGTACGAGGGAAATGAGAGAGAGAGCAGAGAGAGAGAGAGAAACGGGTTTGATAATTTCCAGGTAAACTGAAAAATGGAAGAGAGAGAAATGAGGAGGAGAAATAGGGTAAGATATTATTTGTTTTAGTTTAGAAGAATGGTGGAACGTCGGATTGAATGTTGATTGGTTGGATATAAATTCGCCACTCATAATCCCCCAAGTGGATATTCAGACCCAATAAAACAATGCCACATGGCATTGTTTTATCGGGTCTCAAATAACCACGCATAATAGATCACGCAGCTAAACCAAATCCAACCATTCACACATTCAATCCAATCCTGGCCCACAATTCTTCTAAATGTTTTTATATTATCAAAATATTAATAATAACTAGTAATAATACATAATATCAAAAAAGTAAATATTTTTATATTATATACTTTTATTTCTTTAAAAATTATTAGTAATAATACTAATAATGATTCTATTGTTAATTATTCAATTAAATAATTGAATATATAATTATTATTATATAATTAATAATAATACTTAATAATAATATTAATAATAACTAGTAATAATACATAATATCAAAAAACTTAAATGTTTTTATATTATATATTTCTTTTAAAAATTATTAGTAATAATTACTTTAATAATAATACTTAATAATGATGCTATTGTTAATTATTCAATTAAATAATTGAATATATAATTATTATTATATAATTAATAATAATACTTAATAATATTATTAATAATAACTAGTAATAATACATAATATCAAAAAAGTAAATGTTTTTTTTATATTATATACTTTTATTTCTTTTTAAAAATTATTAGTAATAATACTTAATAATAATACTAATAATGAAGCAATTGTCATAATTATTCAATTAAATAATTGAATATATAATTATTATTATTATTATATAATTAATAATAATACTTAATAATAATATTAATAATAACTAGTAATAATACATAATATCAAAAAAATTAAATGTTTTTATATTATATACTTTTATTTCTTTTTAAAAAATTATTAGTAATAATACTTAATAATAATAATAATAATGATGCTATTGTTAATTATTCAATTAAATAATTGAATATATAATTATTATTATATAATAAATAATAATATTTAATAATAATATTAATATTAACTAGTAATAATACATAATATCAAAAAAAGTAAATATTTCTTTTATATTTTATACTTTTTATTTCTTTAAAAATTATTAGTAATAAACTTAATAATAATACTAATAACGATGCTATTTGTTAATTATTCAATTAAATAATTGAATATATTAATAATTATTATTATATAATTAATAATAATAATGTTATTAATTAATAATAATACTCATTCATTTATCCTATACCCTATAGGATATACCCTATACCTTCTATCCTCTACACTATATCCTATAAAGGTATACCCTATACCCTATAGAAAGTATATCCTATACCTTATATCCTACCCCCTCCGTCCCAAATGAGCTAAGCAGCCATCAAATTAGTTTCTAGGCACGCAAAATAAAGAAATGTGATGTAGGAAAGCAGAAAAGTTTAAATGCTGTGAGTATGAAAAATTAAATAGGGAGAGAGAATTTAAAGTGGGGAGGTGACGTAAGAAAGAGAATGTTTGTGGAGCGTATAGTTAAAGTAGGAGTAGAGAATGAGTTGAGAGAATAATGATTTGCCAAGCGTTTCCTTTTTGGGAAAGTCGCTTTTTAAATGGGACGCCCAAAAGGAAATAAATGGCTCTTCACTTGGGATCTGAGGAGTATACCCCATAGTGGCATAGCGGTATGGCATCCTATAAATGGTATAGTGGTATAAAGTATAAAGGCATGTAGGTATACGGTATAACCTATAGGTATAGCCAGTACAAGGCGTATAAACAGATAAGAGTATATGGTATACGATATAATATATATGATATACATAGTGATAAAGGTATACCTTATACCCTATACCCTATGTGGGTATGACTCCTATAGTATGTGTGGTATAAGGTATAGGATGTGGAATAGCTCTATAGGGTATGGGGGTATACCCTATAGGATATGTGGTATGTGGTATAAGGTATAGTAAGCATAGACATATGGTATGTGGTATACCCTATGGTATAGTAGGTATATCCTATACCCAATACCATGTATCTATATGTGGTATACCCTATACCACGCACCCTATGGGTATGTGGTATACCCTATACCCCATAGGTATACCCGATACCATACATGCCCTATGCCATATGCCCTATACCTTATACCCTATACCCTATACCCCGTATCCTATAGGGTATAATCCTATACCCTATACCCTATAGTGGTATACCCTATACCTATAGGGTATACCCTATATCATATGCCCTATACCTTATACCCTATACCCTATATCCTATGTGGTATACCCTATACCCTATGTGGTATACCTTATACTCTTATACCCTATACCCTATGTGGTATGTGGTATAATAGTGGTATATGGTATAGTGGTATAGGGTATATGATATAAAGCAAACCCTAAACCGACCTGCAGCGTCAAGTGTGGGCGATTGGGGCGATCCAAGGCGCGATCACCGCGCGCTTTCATCTCCGATCGAATTTCGGTGCTAATGGCCAAAACCACGGGACTTAAATGATCCATCGAGCTTCCCAAACACAATCCCTACCCTCAACTCAAACATTAACCCCGGAATCATCAATTCGCAGGAGAATTTCGCATCGACGCAAATGCGAATTTGAACTTTTCGCGAGCCGTGCAAGGAACGCCGTCCCCAGCCTTCAATGGAGTTAATGGAGTGTTAGGTTATGCTCGCCTTCCTCCTAGAGAAGGACAAGAGTCAAAAACAAGCCACCATCTCTATTCTCAACTGGAATTGTCGATGCGAATGCTCTGGTTTAGACACTCCATGGTTCTCAAATTCTCTTAAGGTAGGCCTACTCTCCAACAAATTAATGATCATATAAAGCAGAATTGGTGTTTGAATGATAAATTTTTGGTTAGTTTGATGGATCCTCGTCATGTTGGTATATACATCGCAATGAGGATGATTTGCGAATTGCCTTGTCTAAGGAATCGCATATGATTAACAAATGTATGTATAGTGGCCTTTAGATGGTCCCCGATTTCAATCTAAATGTGGAAAATCCAATGTTGGCCGTGCTGGATTAGGATTTCCAGAATTCCATGGAGTTTCTATAATGGGGCAATGTTGGAGCCGTATAGGCAATGAGTTAGGAAAATTCTTAAGAGTAGACAATAGAACTCTAGCCTCACTCAACCGCCGTATGCAAGGCCGTGTATTGAGATTGATGTATCAAAGCCTTTGAAACCGAAACTGGATTAGAGAATCAAAGGAGGCCGGTTTTTGGCAAAAAGTTCAGTATGAAGGTAACATAGCATATTGTACAAATTGTGGTCTTCTTGGACATTTAGTGGGCAATCGTAGGAAAACAAATTGGAAAAACCACCGCTTAGAGAAAGGAAACAGTGGAGTTACAGGAGGAAAGAAATGGGAAGCAACCAATGGAAGATAACCTGGGAAAACATGAGCAACAGAGGACAAAACAAAAAGTGTGGTCTAAAGTTGGTAAGGTCGAATTGGAGAAACGTCAACGAGTAATGCAGAATGGAAGGTAATGAAAATAACTTGATAAAACAAATGCCAATCGAAAGTTAGATAATGGTGCAGGGGAGATTTTCACCTATTTAACAAATGTAATGAGGAAGAAATGAGAAGAAAATCAGAAAAGGAAATAAAGGAAGTAATAGTTTGGTAGGGAAGACAAGCCATGATAATGTAATTATCATGATGTGTTAGATGTTAATGATAGTGAAATGGATGATTTGCAAAAAGGAAAGTGGTCTCGCAACCGAGAACATTAAACTGGGAAGGTCAGAACAGAGAAAGGGATGTAGTGAAGAAAAAACAAAGAAAGTTGATGAATATGTGGATAATGTTACCGAGGAAATCAATGAGATAAGTAGCGAAAGTACAACCGGCAAAGTGAAGACAAGGCAAATAAAACCGATGCTATTGCTGATACTATTACCGATGAAAATAAGTGCATAAAGGAAGCAAAGAAAGTTAATAAAGGTAATGAAAATCAGCTTTTTGAAGCCAACCATCAAGAACAACATCGAATCCTAAATAAAAAGGATTCAATAGGCCTTAGTGAAGAAGAAATAAGGTATAACAAAGATAGTGGAAGCCGAGAACAAAGTGCTCTGGGAAAACAGAAAATAAAAGAGAGTGAATGCTTAGGGCCATGCAATTTGAACAAGGAAAACTCTTGTCATTCGAGTAATGACTTTGGCAGTCCAACAGAGGAAAAAGAAGAGAAAGAAAACAACAATGATGACTCATTAAGTGGTAAAGGATGAGGAATATCAACTACCTATTACTAGACATGCATTAAAAGAATCAATAAGAGAGATAAGAAGATGGAAAGAAGTGTTAACTCCAAAGCAAAAAGGGGAAGACCACGAGGTATGAATAAATAAATGTCAATGACTTCATCAATCGATTTGGGCTTACGAGTTTAGTTCCAATGGAATTCTGGTAGAATCTGATTGGTAGTGTTGGTGTTTGGATAAAGGAGGATAGAGATTTATCAATGGATGCAATGACTCAGGTTCATGTTTCCAAGTTGCTGTTGTGTCTATCAGCAATGAAGCAAATTCATAAATACTTCTTGTTGGTGGTTAATGGTTGGCAGCTTCAGCAAGAATCAGGTTCGCTCAAGGTTTTTAATAGCTCTGTTTTGTTTTGCTTGTCTGATTATATGGCAAGGGGAAAGATAAATAGCAAGAGGATTCTAATGATCACAGCAATGAATCAGGGCTCTAGTTTTTGGCAACATTATGTTGGTTTTTGGCAGCCTTGGGATATGTTTTTTAGAGATTTATATTGGGTTGTTGCTGAAGTCTGTGACAATTCAGCAGCTACTTGGTTCAATGTGCTATCTAAAATGGGGAAGAGGTGGCAACTAAGAAAATTCAAGGTCGATATTTGCTTAATTGGTGGCAAGAAGAAGAAATTTCGGCCATAGCTGATTAAACTCAACTGAGAATCATCAAGGGTTGATCGCGATGGCCGTGGAAAGTCAAATGCGCTTTGTTCAATGTGTTTGATTTGGAGTGAGCTATCGGCAAATTGGAATCATTGTTTTCGGCCGGGTTTGCAATAAGTCCATCGCCTTGGTCGTTGTTTTGTCGTTGTTTAATATTCGATTTGCATATGTTTCTCCGGGGCCTTTCGTGAGATGTTTGATCGGTGGTTGGAAACAATCGATATTGTGCCCTTGCAGGAATACTCATGATTTGATCCGCTCTTGCGCAGTTTTGGATCAATGGTTTTGCATTAATCTCGGCGGTGAAGGATGTTTGGTGGCGCTTGTTTAATTTGCTCGGTTTGTGGTGTTTTAATCCATGGTATATAGGCCAAGTATATAAGGAGTATACTTGTATAAAATCTATAAAGTGATAGACAAATTGAGTTTAATGGAGGGTGTTTGTAATAGTGGATAGTCCTAGCAGGATAGATCGGACGAGGTTTGTGCTCCAATTCACTTATAAAGTGATCGGGTTGTCCCCCTCTCAGAACTCTATAGTTCTTTGCTTTTAATAAAATCTTCCCAGTGTTCCGTCCTGGTTAGCTAAAAATAATATGATATAGGTTATGTGGTATAGCCAGTATAGGGCATATGGTATAGTGGTATAGTGTATGTGGTATGGGGTATGTATATAGTGGTATATGGTATAGTGGTATAGGATATGTGATATAGGATATAGGTTATGTGGTATAGTGTAGGGTATAGGGTATACGGTATAGGGTATGTGGTATGTGATATAGTATATATGATATACGGTATAGGATATAAAGGGCTGTATAGGGTATGTGGGTATACGGTATGTGATATAGGGTATAGGATATAGGTTTAGTGGTTTGTGGTTTCGCTGTTGCATTAGTAATTTAGCCGTTACATTAGAAAAATCTAATGTAACACCGAGATCAAAGCCGTTGCGTTAATCAAAATGTACCGTTACATTAGCCTGTCTTTGCATTAAACTCGTTACATTAGCTCCGGCGTTGCATTAGATGCGTTACATTAGCTCCCGTGCTGCATTAGATGCGTTACATTAGCTCGGCATCGCATTAGATGCGTTACATTAGCCTCGGCGTTGCATTAGCGCTACATTAGCTCGGCGTTGCATTAGATGCGTTACATTAGCTCGGCATTGCATTAGATGCGTTACAAAGTAGGCCCTCGCGCGTTGCATTAGATGCGTTAAATTAGGTCACGAAATGTAGTAGTGTATCTCGCAAGTGCACTTCAGTTATCGTGAGTAGTAATATACACTTGATAAGGGTCAAAATATACAGAATTTGTGTATCCAAAATTCGACTCTTACAACAATGAAACAAGAAATAAAAAGATTTTGATTTTATTTTGGTTTTAATTATCTAACTCCTAAAATAAGAAATAAATCTTATTTTATGTTAAAAAAACCTTGAAAATTTAATATGCTTGTTAAGTGTTTTGAAAGTGAAAGAGTCCCTTTGTCAGAGAACTTGGTGTTTCAAAACCGCAAAAAGTGGTTTGGAGTTTTTGTTAGGAAACAATCTTTGTTTTAATTCATCACTTTTAGGATCTAACAAATCTAACAAATTTTTTATCTATTTTTAGTGTCAAAAATAGAGAGAGAATTTTGAAGTTGAAATATTGAGGGTGTTGCTTTTATGTTGTGTATTCAGTTGTGTTTTACATATTTAGTGTCAATCTTTGTTTTCTTGTATCTTACTTCACATATTGAGCATCTATAAAAGCCGAATCATTGCTTTGAAAAAGACATGCACTTTTACGCATTCTACTGAGCAAATTCAGTAGATAGAGAAACTTTTTGAAGTCGAAATACCGAGTGTGATGTTTTAGGTTGTTTGTGTAGTTGTGTTTCATATATTAACACACGTCTTTCTTTTATATTCAAGTTTACTGTTCTGTTTTCATCTTTTCTCTTCGTTAAGTGTTTGATTGCTTTAATTATTCAATATAGTTGAAAGTAAATCAAGAGAGTTAGGTTTAGAACTTGCTTGTGTTTTGATTTTATTTTTCTATTTCGCTAGTTAGATTTTTTATTCGTAGAATCAAATTTTTTTATAGTAAAATTCCTTTTTACGCTTAAATCCTTGTTTGATGGAGTCAAATCAAGAAATGTATAATATTTTGTAAGTTATTTGTTATTTATTTTTATTTTATTGCAATATTGGTTGTGTGAACCGCTGTGTCTCACATTTCAGCACACATCTAATCCTTTGAGTTGTTTGAATCTTATGTTACTAGATATGCTAAACTTTCAGTAGTAATAATGTACTCTATCATATCTTAGAGGGAGTTAAATTCTTTGATATATTTTGTGACCTGGGCCAGTTTTCATTGTTCTACTAGTTTACTTCCCTCGTTACCTTCGGACTTCTAGTATCTCTCCTTTAGGAAATGGGCCAAATCCAACCCTATAACGAACTATGATTACGTGAGCACAACCATTATTTTGCTAACATAAACCCAATATAATTAGTCTCTTAAAACAAACATAAACACATGCTACTAATTAACTAAGTATATTAAGTATAGATATCAAATTTCAAACCCTAACTTCAATAATAAACAAAAAGAAACCCTTACACCAAAATTAGGATTCATGTAGGGAAAAACTTTAACGTGGCAAGGGAGAGAGAGGAAATAGAATTTTACCCAGACAATCGCGAAGTGGGCAGATAATTTTATGATGCAAAAACTCTTTGATGTCATTAGATATCGTTATGCTAGTGGGATTTGGTTTGGAGAAAAAATGAAGTTCGGGGGATTTGGCTTGAGAAAAAAATGAAGTTTGCCATTGATTATGTGTTGGGTTGTATATAAATTCGCTATTAATACTAGAGTATTCTTTATTAATACTATGGGGGATAAACATATTTTGGTTCTAAATAAAACTGCCCACGAAGTGACATTTACTCCATGTTCTTCGTCCGTCCCCAAATTAATATCCAATTTGCACTTAATTTGGAGATATACTTGCGAAAATTGAAATTTAATCATATTTGTAGCATTATGCGTAAAAAAACACCCTTTTTATCTTATTATTATATATTGAGTCATGAGTATAAATGTGAATTAGAAGGTGGGTGGATGAAAAGGGAGAATATGATATTTTCAATAAGCTATTCATATTCTTTATGAGATTTTTTTATACATATTCCCTCCGTCTCACGCGAATTTAACACTTATTTCCTAGCGACGTCTCACGCGAATGGACATTGCCCAAAATGAAAATAAATATTCACGATTCCCCCACTCATTCCTCTCTCTCCTACTTCACTCCCTTTTACACTCACAACATTCTCTCTCCTAACTATTATTCCTCCCACTCATTATCTCTCCTATTTAATTCTTCATACTCACAAACACCTCCTCCACCTATTTCTCTCTCCTACTTTTTCTTAATTCCCACACCCAAATTATTAGTAGATTTTGGGTGCGAAAATTGAAATTTAATATGAAATTACCCACTCACGTGAATGGACATTTGAATTATATTTCCAAGATTTGCATTGCTAAAGGTGCATCATATTTATCGAAGCTCTGGGCCAAATCCAACCTGTTCTAAAAATGAAAAATGGTCATACGCGGCCGCATAAGTCATATGGGAGTAGTAGATGGACATGTTAATAGGGCTCCCAACGCTGGCGAATTTGGAGCTATCCGGTATCCTAGAGGGGTTATATATCCCCGACATTTTGGGCTTTGGGTCTCAACATCTAGCTAGCTTTTCTAAAACACTGGGATTAGGGCTAATAGTGCATATACTAGCCATCCCCTAATAGCTAAATTAACACCGATATAATACTGACCTCAGAGAGCAAACACAATTTTGTTCGTTCTTTAAAAAGGGGAATTTCAAAAAGACATTCCAGAGTTAATTATGGGATGTATTGAGTATATCAAAAATGGTAAATTCTCTTCTAGTGATTTGAATTCGCGTTTATCCTGCTAATGAAGGACAAGAACATATCTCCGGAACACATTTTCGATATTTGATATCTCGCATCTCAAGTCGAAAATCTGAAGCTAGTGTTACGTGATCGAAGTTAGCTAATTTGTTACTTACCAAATCATCTAACAGTCTAGTTTAGTTGGTTCTAGTGATCAAGAAGTATACCTAATTTGGCATTATATATGGCAATAATTTGGTTAGATCTTAAAGTTGTACGTCTATATTTTGCTACACATATTAATATTAATAAGATTTGTTCTCCTGTTATTGAAAATAGCTAACGGACGTTAGTAAACCACGTAAATATGTGTATTTTTTGTTACGGTTTAGGTAAATATTCTATTGTGTGGCTATAACGTTGGTTAATAAGAAATGCCATCTAATTAATAAATTCGCCATTGCTATTAGCTAATTTAGATTTAATAATTTTTTTTCATCAAAATTTTTAAAATTATTTATAGAAAATAAACTAGCTACAATTGGCCCATCCATTAATGAAAAACAAACAACAATAATTCATGAAATAATTACTATGCCATCTTATTTAATATTTGAATACAATACATGCATGGATATTAAATATGTATCCAACTTTATTTTCATGGGCATTATCTCACATTCACAAATCACAATACAATACAATAAAAAGTAGGTACGATACAATAAATATATCACAACCTTTAATTGATCATCACATTAATTCTTGTCCTCCAATAATTTGTTCAACCAATCCTGGGAACCCTGGTAGTGATACCACTTCGATCAACCCAAACCAGAACCCTATTGCAGATGTAAATAGGATTAATTATGGTCCCTTCCAATATGATCCGGGCGGTAACCAAACGGTTTTCCCTTTCAACGGTAGCCGCAATGCCGCTCCGCTCACTCGAATCCGCTCCGGCCATTCAGTCTTACCTATTTACAAAATAAACAGTAGAAGATCATGAAGTTAAAAGTATAATAAAAAATGAAACACTTCAAGAACTAATTGAAGAGGGTTTTGTTTTTTGCAGCTTCTACCTTGTTCAACTTGTTCACAATTTGCACTCATGCTGGCTGGTGAGTTATCCTTTTTTTTTTTGTATCTCTTACTAGGCTTAGCACTCTATTTGTTGTGCTATTAATCGATTGGTGCAAGAATATTTATAGCTGTACAATCTTTATTCATGTGAAGGGTTTTTGCACATTTTTGACTTTAAAGCCTTTAGTTTTAATGTATTTTAGCAAAATATTTGACAAATATTTTTTGAAGGCAATATTTGACCATTATATACTATCCATCCATCTGTACATTTTTATTTTGGACATTTCCACCGTAAGAATACTCTCTTCTTCCTACGAAATCAAAGTTACGAATTTCAAATCATTGACATTATCTTTTTTATGCTATATACTCCCTCCGCCCGCAAAACTTTACCCCTTTACTTGTTGAGAACGGAAAATAAGAAATAATATTATTAAAGTAGGTGTTGTGAGTGGGAGGAGAGAATGAGTGGAGAGAATAGTAAATTTGAAAAGTGTTGTGAGTATGACAAGTGGGCCCCATGAATAAAGAAGAAGTATTAAATAATTTCCTTTTAGGAAAGTGGAACTTTAAAGTGGGACGCCCAAAATAGTAAAAGAGGTAATGTTTTATGGGACAGAGGGAGTATATATTTATACAAAACATAGCCACCAAGTCAGTTAAGTCACAAAATATAGCCACTCTCTTAATACCCGCCTATTTTAAAGGTTAAATATCAATGACATTTTTACATTAAGGCAAGCAAACACTATTTGCTCCAAAACTGTTGTTTTCCCATCTAGGCCACCAGGTATCTATAGTATAAATGACAACGGTGAACAGTTTTATGAACAGTTTTAATTTAATTTTTTCCATTTTGCCTTTCAAATTCTGCCAAGATTCTTTATTTCCAGTTTTACTCTTAATTTTTAAAATAATTTTTCCCTCCTAAAATTTGAATTTTTGTAAAAAGGGATCCACATGAATAGTTGTATGAATAGTGTCAAAAGTTTTTTTCCCATTTTACCCTCACTAAGTTATCTCTTTCCCATTTTACCCTCACTTTTAATTAAAAAAATATCACGTGTCCTCGGACACGGATTTTTACTAGTTGCTTTACTTATTGCAACGAGTAATTGTCATTAATTTGAATGTATGATATTTTAACACAAAGATGTACTATAATATTTATTTATATTCAACAAGTAAAAATAATACTCTTTTCGTCCCATCCAAAAATGCAAAAGTTGGTATTGGATGGGAATTAAGAAAAAGTGAAGTGTTTTGAATATAAAAAGTGAGATAGGAGAAAAAGAAGGATAAATAATAGTAAGTGATATTTATTGTCATTATGACAAGTGGGTCACATGAAAAGAAGTGTTAAAATGTTTCATTTTGGTGTTTGCCTTTTTTAAATATGATACCCAAAATAAAAATTTATGCATTTTCGGGTGAGACGGAGTTAGTACAGCTTAAGCAGCCGACAATTAGAAAATTATAATTAAACAACCAACAATGCAACGGGTATTTAAAGGAATGAAATTTTTCGACTCATACACAAGAAATCTATAAGCACTATCGTTATGTGCATATCCAATGAATATGCAATCAACTTTTTGGTCCAATTTTCACCTTTTAGGAGGAGGTATGGCTACCTTTGCAAGACACCCCCACACTCTCAAGTGTTTATAACTTGGCATTCTTCCATGCCATAGTTCATAAGGAGTTTTGTCTTGTTTCTTTCGGGGTATTTTGTTTAACACGTAGTTAGCCGACAACACGGCTTCCCCCCACATGTTATCCGGTAATCCCGAACTCAATAACATGGCATTCATCATTTCTTTCAATGTCCGATTTTTCCTTTCGGCAACACCGTTTTGTTGGGGTGTATAAGGTGCCGAGGTAATATGTTTAATTCCACTTTGAGCACAAATTGCTTCAAATGGAGATTCATATTCACCACCTTTATCACTTTTTAGCACCTTAATTTTCCGGTTTAATTGATTCTCAACTTCATTTTTATATAGAGTAAACTTCTCTATAGCTTCATCTTTACTTTTTAGAAGATACACATAGCAATACTTTGTGCCATCATCTACAAAAGTCATGAAGTACTTATTGCCGCCTGTGTTTGTGTTGATTTAAAATCACATAAGTCCGTGTGAACCAATTCAAGTGGTTCACTATGTCTTTCAACGGATGGGAATGACTTTCTTGTTAATTTTGCTTCTACACAAATTTCACATTTTTGTTTACAATCAACTTTAAACTTTGGAATAGAATTTGCTTTTGTCAAACGACGTATAGAATCAAAATTAACATGACCAAGTCTACCATGCCACAAATTAGATGACTCAAGCAAGTAAACGGAAGAGATATTCATTTCATTAGCTTTCGCTTTCACAACCATTACACTTAGCTTAAACACCCATCATTGACATAACCTTTGCCTACAAACATTCCACTCTTAGACAAAGTGACTACATTGGACTCAAACACAATACGAAATCCATGCTTTATCAAAAGCGATCCGACACCAAGTTCTTCCGGATATCGGGCACATAAAGCACGTTGTTGAGAGTTAACTCCTTCCCTGATGTCATCTTCAAAACCACTTTTCCTTCTCCTTCGATCTCTGAGGTGGCCGAATTCCCCATGAATAGCTTCTCGCCATCCTTAGCAACAAAAGCACTAAACATGTCTCTATTGGAGCACACATGTCTAGTAGCGCCGGTGTCAATCCACCATTGATTTGGGTTTGAACCCACCAAATTCACCTCGGAAATCACAAATGCGAGGTGCATCTCGACACGTCTCTAGCAATGCCTTCCACCATGTTGGCCTCACGAGCCTTCTTTGGCAACTTGCAAGCATGAGCCTTGTGGCCTCGACCGCCACAATTATAACAAGTTCCTTCGAACTTCTTCTTGGAAACACCACCTGGTCCCAAGTGGGAATTCTTGGAAGTTGTCACAACCTTCCCTTTTCCCTTTCCAAACCGTTTCCTTCGGAGCTTTCACCATGCTCCACCACATCGGCCTTAGCCACACTAGAAACAAACTTGGTTTCAAAGAACTCTATTGTTCTCTTCAATACTCAATCGAAGGATAATTCCTTCCACATCCATTTCCTTTCGCTTATGCTTAAGGTAGTTCTTGAAATCATTCCAAGATGGAGGCAATTTTTCAATGATTGCACCACTGAAGCTTTCACTTATAACCATACCTTCGGCATTTAATCTCGTGCAAGATAGTTTGAAACTCATCCACTGAGATTTCACACTCTTGTTGTCCACCATCTTAAAATCAAGGAAACGGGCAACAATGAACTTCTTTGTTCCCGCATCCTCAATTTTATATTTGTGGTCCAACGACCCCCACAATTCCTTTGCAGTTTTCTTCTCATTAAACACGTTATGTAGAGAATCAAAGCAAATTGAGGACATAATTTCGCACAAGTACTCCCCATGCTTCCATGTTTCAACCGCAGCCCAAGGTTGTAACATCGGTTTCTCCTTCACTCACCTTTCGCATATCTTCTTCGTATATCTTGCCAAGTGCAAGGTAGTGAGGTAGAAAAGCATCTTTTGTTGCCAACGCTTAAAGTCGTGGCCAACAAACTTCTCGGGTTTTTCCGCATGAGGGCCTCGGATATGAATTGTATGAGGATTATTAATCGCGCCTTAGAGCCACTTCCATTTCCAGCTTGGGAATTAGTTTGGGGTTCCACTGGGGTCCAACTTGGGTCTCCACGTTGTTGTTGTTCGTCGCCATCCGAAACACAACAACCAAGTTAAATTTCGTTTTTCAAAACCGTAATCGACTCCTCGATTATGGATATGTCTTAAGATTGTTACACAAGGGTGTACAATTACGTAAAAATTAATACAATATAAATTGATAAAAATGTAAAATACAAAAGGAGAAGTTCTTGAATTTGCCGCACGAGCCCAATGAAATCACCGTCTCCTTAAGACATATTCGATCCCTCACCGAGTGTGCTTGAGTTTTTCTTGAATCGCTTGTCTCCCAGATAGAACGTGCGGACTGGGGCACTTTGCACCTAAGTTCCCGGCGAGTTGAACCGAGCTTGACTAGATCACCTCTTCTTTGTATATGCAAGCTAGGAGGCCAAGGAAGAAGATGACAATATGCAACCAAAGAGAATGGAGGAGGAATTCAAGAAAGAGTATGAATCTGGTTCTCTTGTGTTGTTCAAAATGATTTTCCAAAGTCCTCCAATTGTTGTTAACAAACAACAATATACATATTCAATCAACCAATAAAATCGAAAATCAATGGTTTTAATTAAGTAATAAAATGTAATAAACAATTTAATTACGAAAATTAAACCACCATTATTCCAAAATCATTAGCCATAATGATTTTCATTTCGCTTTTCGCATTTAATATTGTTAAATGTCCGCCGTGATCCGCTTCGGCCGAGTCTTATAGCTCGCTCGGCCGAGCAAGGCTTCGCCGAGCAAGGCATATGCCTCGGCCGAGCATGACTTTTCGAAACTTTGTTTTCGTCATGCTATGCTCGGCCGAGTCATTCAACCCGCTCGGCCGAGCACCTCGTAAAACTTCAAGATCAAATTTTTGATTTACAAAATCAAACTTTATTTGGCCAAATCCTTGAGCATTTATATTTAATTCATCCAAAACCCATTTTGAACAATTAAATATTTTATTTCTCAAACACACTAAACCACTTAAGTAATTTGACAAAATTACCATTTAGAAATTAACCCATTAATTTCCTTCAAAACACACTATTTTTCAACAGTATATACAATGGTAAATATGAATAATGACTATTTTCTAATTTAGTAAAGTGATATTTGTCATTGGAAGAACAAAAAAAAAATAGTATGAAAATTATTATGGAACGGAGAATATAAGTTAACCCTTTTTCATTATACGGAGTATTATTGAGTAATGCTGCTCCCTCCATTCAAAATGAATGGCATATTTCATATTTAATGGATAATCTTAAAAGAATGACTTTTAATAGTAAAAATTCATACTCCGTAATATTCTTTCTATTCCATTTCAAATTTTTAGTTATGCATGTACAGTATAAAATGAAATATTAAAAATGGTTTTAAAATATTGGGACATATTTTGAAACAAAAAAGGTTATTCATTTTAATAAGATGAAAGGAAGTATTATCTTTAGTAATTTTACTGAGGCGTGTTGGAACTCTATAAACTTTAGGAGTGTAAAAAAAAACATAAAACATGTTTGTTAAGCAAAATTGAATGGCTAAATTGGTTGCTATTTGAATCACAGTGGATCAGTTAGAAGCAAGAACTTTGAATCATTTAGGCTAAGAATTTGTGTCAGAACCAGTGTGGATATGGACGGTGGAAATTTATTAAGGGTTATTTGGAAATTATGCGCCCTCATCCCATGCAATTTTTCCATGTATAGAGTTATCACCTGTTATAAATCCGGATAATATTGCAAGCGAGTGTAATTGAACTCGGGATCTTGTGCTAAATGCCATATATGAGTTATCACTTGTTATAAAAGTTTAAGTTGTTATATGCACGTAGTCCAGTTACACGTACTAAAAATTTGTGTAATGCATACATAAAATGAATAATAAGTTGTAATCCTAAGATGGATAATTTTGAAGAAAGAGTGAATATTATTATTTTTATTTTGAAGTAAAGAAACAACAATGATATAATTCATTATGCCATCGTATTATAAGTACATTACAATACATGGATTATAGAAAATCCAGCTTTATTTTCTATAAAAAAAAAGAGTATTCATCCTTGCCATAGTTCAACCAATAACAGGGACCCTGGTAGTAATACCATTTTCATCAACCCAAACTAAAACATTGTCGCATATGTAAACAGGAAGAATAACCGTCTCGGGCGAATCCAATACGATCTCGGCATTAACCAGTGGATTCTCCCTTTCTATCGTAGCTGCAGCTATTTCTCCTTTCACCCCTATCAATTCCGGCCATCTGATCTTACCTGCGCATACATAACACGTTCACTTAATTATAAATGTCTTCGGAAATATTATGGATTTATAAGAAATAATATGCGCTTCTAAAAGGATGCATGGGAATAAATGTGCATGAATTGCTCGTACACACCTTTTTCAACTTCTTCGCAATTTGGTTCCATGACGTCTTTGTGTGATATGTCTTTGGTTATTGCTTCTTTGATTGAATAATTTGGTGCAATTCACTTTGTATTTATAGACAATTTGATTTCCATGTATTAATGTGATTGATGTCCAACTTTATTTGACTTTGTGACCATCTAATGTAGCTACCACAAAACATACGGAGTAGTTGCAAGAGGGTCCCAAGTGTATGTCAAAAAATTCATCACGGATCTTGAAGCATTGAAATATTGGACTATTCCTGCATGCACGAAATCTCTGAAGTGTCTTACTTTTCCCTCTTCATAATTTCAAACTATAAGAATTTGTGTAACAAGGAAAAGTACAACCATATCATATTGTACATTGTAGTATGATAATTTAGAACATAATCTAAACTGCTTATGAAGACGTGCAAAGAGACTTGGATAGCAAGCTTAGAGGATGCTAAGAGTTTCGTTCTCTTTTTTTTTTTTTTTTGTTCTTTTTTTATAACCTAGGGGGCCGTTTGGTAGGCGACATTGACACATGATAACTTAGAGTGGGATTATTAAGCCGAGTTAATTGGCGTTTAATTGATAATAATCCATCGATATTAATTAGCCACATTGTCGGGATAAGAGCGTTATATCCTTGCTAATTATCCTAGATAAAAGATAGTATTATTAATCCCCTCCTTAACAAACACCCAGATTAATTCTCTTTCTCAAATATACCCCTTCCAAAAAAATATAAAAATTAGACAGTAAACCCAAGAGCCTAAATACATCGTCATCTTCTTTGATCCAATTTGTAAATAAATTTATGTAAATTAATCCAATTGCCTACAAAACCCATCTCTCATCTCTCGCTTTTCTCCTCTTCCTCAATTTGAAAACCAAAACAAAATTGGATCTCGATCGAGAAACCTGAACACGGGAGTGATTAATTTAGAAATCTAGATCTGATAACAACAGAGATGCAAACCTTGGATGAAGGGAGCGGAGATGAGGAGGACGAGGAGAGAGAAAATCAAGAAGGAAACCCTAGTGTTCGTCGCCATTATTTTCGATTCACCGAAGAGAGATTGATCAGGAGAGGGCGCTCGAGGTTTCAGTCTTTGTGTGAATTTGTCAGAGACGCAGAGGAGGGGGTTGTTTTCTCATCTCTCGCTTTTCTCCAATTACACGTCTTTTTTCTATGAGAATCGGAGTGGAAATCGAAATCAAAATCAATTTCTGTAAATTAATCCAATTGCACTTCAATTTTTTAGTATATTAGATTTGAAACTAAATTAGATGTTCATAACACTTTCGTGATCTAAATTTACTGTAGTTTTATTCAATTGATCTATAGCAATTTGGATTAGTGGACAAAAACAATAAAACATGAATTGATTTTAGGATTTTATATGGGTGTTTAGGGGTATTGTTGGAAAATGAAAAATTATATCACGTCAAGATAGGATTTAAGTATGTTAATTCGGTTTCTACCAAACATCATATTATTTTTGAAATTAGGATTATTATTATCTTCACTAATAATGAGGGGATTAATATAATCCCCTCATTATAAATACTGCTAATTCTTATCCGGCAACCAAATGAGCCCTAGGTGTTGGTGTTTGCGCTCCCATAATCTACCCTCCGAATCGAATCCATAGACAAGTAAAATGCGAAAAGTTTTCTTTAATATGGATTGTTATTTAGGGTCGTTTATGGAATAAAGTAAAGTATCTAATAGAACAAATAATGGTAGACGAAGTCATACATGTAGAAGAAGAAGTAATATGAATAACATAATTTTATTAATCACAAGAGTAACACACACACACACACACATATATATATATATATATATTACAAGAGGTAATCACCTATTCAGATATAAAGATTATCTTTTTAAGCTATACAAGATTTAAATCTTCTAATGACAGACATTATCCTTATAATATACAAAATATATTCTCAGTATTATTTTTAATATTTCTGCAAGATGGACAATTTTTGGTTAAATTCAATCTTGAAAAGTAATGAGACAAACCGAGTTCCATAGAGCGGGTGAAGATGGATATGTACCCGGACATGTGTGTGGATTCTGGTGTGATGTGGTTTGAGGTGGGAGTTCAAGTTGTGTTAGGGTTTGTAAGGAGTGATTTTGTGAGCACCCCAACCCGGGACCTAACACGTGTCCCGAGCTAAGGGAGCTCAAACTAAGAAATTCCATCTAAATTTTAAAACATTTATTTGCCTTTAAAGGAAAACCACTTTTCAAACTTCCAAATAAAAATCAATTGATAATATCCGCTTAAAGGAAATCCAACTACAACTTTAATAAACCGACATCTAACCAATTACATTGGAAACCTTGATTAACCTTGTTTAACAAAAGAGTTTTCCATACAAATTACAAAAGAAGATTACTTAATAAATACTCCTAACAACCGAATCCTATACTTAACTTGTCAAGCCCCAAAAGCAAAGTCCACAATGAAATCCCCGGCCTCACGGGTTCGGGTCACCCGTCTCTAATCTAAAACAAGAAAGGGAGAGGGGTGAGAATAAATCTCAATGAGCTATTATGATATGCAGCAAGATGCCAAACAAAGTGCAACACATAGCATGGTAGCACATAACACATTATAAAAGCGGTAAACACCTTACGTTACCTCATTTTACCTTTTTCCCGTCTGAGCAATAAGTCGTACAACGTGGGAGTAAAACTCCACTCTTTGGTGAATTGCCTCCAAAGACATTCACCTCTTATAGGTCTCATGCCCCGAGAATCCATATAAGAAAGGATACCTATATTAGAGTATCCAACAATAATCTCGTCCCTCCTTACAACGATCGCAACAGTCCGTAAAGCTGGGTCAATACGCCGTTAGCACAAATTTCACCCCGTGGCCACAGAGCTGGGAAGGGTCACCGCAGATGATTTAACCTTCAATCACTTATCAACAAATCAATAATTGATTGAAATCCATCATACCCACCCGAACATAAACACGCTCAAGCACATGATAGATACTTGAGATAATCCACAAAACGGGATAACAATATGATAACATGGTAATGCATACTCATGTAATCAACACCATAGTGCAACAACCATATAATACACTATGCATTATAATATAACAACATGGTAAAGTATACTCATGCCAATCAATTCCATCAATGAATATAAATTCAAGTAAGGTATCCATATAACCACATAATCCACGCCGGATACAATATAATCATATACCAAATAATCCACACCGATGCAATATAACCATATACCAAATAATTCACACTTGAGATACCACACAATAACTTGCCAATTAATCCATACTGTGGATGTTAAGGTATACACCAAATTCAATTCAACAAATTGGGATAATAATGTCACAAGGCGATACATGCTCATCTTCAATTAACGAAGTAGGGAAACTCATGGTTTCTACGCTATTTCTAACTAATCACCAAGGATAGGGAACAAGTAAAGTCACCAAATACCATAAACCAATCCTACAAAGTCATTACCCAACCTTGAATAATCTTAATAAAAGTGCAAGACCTACTTCCCATGTTTGGACCACTTTCCGAACAATATTTAACTACTCCTACAATTCCATGTTGACCACATAAGAGGTCATGGCCAAGCCAAGGTATCCTACTCTAACCTAGGTTAAAGAGGATCAATTCGTATCCGGTTGCTTAGGTTCTACTAATTTATATCTGGGAGTCACCATTTATAAGAGGTCAACAAACTTGCTAAACGATCCTAGTTTAAATTACGAAAATTTGGTTCAGTGGTCTTGGGCGACCGCCCTTGCACTGGGCGACCGCCCAAGTGGACCTCAAGAGAATTTTTGGTTTCGCCCTTCGGGCGACCGCTTCTAACCTACTCGGGCGATCGCCCAAGTGGACCTCCTAGCAATTTGAACCTCCGCCATGACGGGCGGCCGCCCAAGCCCCCACGGGCGACCGCCCAAGTCTCCTCCACCCCAATTCTCGCTTTAACCCCTTTTTAACCCTAGTTTTCCATTCCTTCAACCAAACTTAGCTCAAGAACACCAAATGATACTTAAATCTTTCCAAGTCCCATAAAAACATGTAAACTCAAAACCAAGTAGTCCTAGATTATTTATCTCTACCCATTTCACCTATTTCAAATCCTTTTAAATGATCTTCCAAGAACCCTAACTTCAACAAAGTTCATTTTCCAATCATTCAACACCCATTCGGGTTTCCAAGCAAGAAATCAACATCATCAAGCCAAGAACAAAAAGCAAAGAACTCATGAACACATAGACGAAGGGAATCATAACAACTCACCTTAGGATTTTAGGATGAAAAGATGATCTTCAAAGCTTGATTGATTTCCTAGATGATTCAACTTCAATGATACTCCTAGACTTGAATTTGGTGGAGGATTTGCTTGGCTTCAAGAAGAAGAGGTGAGGGCTTCCATGGAGCTCTCAAGGTTTTCTAGGAGGAAGAAGCATGAATGAAGGAGAAGGAAGAAGTGTGAGGAGGATAATGGAGAGGGGGGGCCGGCCAAGAAGGGAGTATGGGGGAGGGGAACACTTGGAGCTTAGAGAGGGTAGGACTCAAATGGCCCCTCATGGCAAAATATCTAGAGGCTTTCATCAATAATTAAGTCCTTCCCCCAAATTATTAATTCTACCCATTTTAACCTCCTCTCACAATTTATCTATTTCTATTTTTATTATTTCCCCAAAGTTCTTTATTTAGGATTCAATAATTTCTTAAAAGATTCTAAATTTACTTCTCACCCAAATTATCTTAAATTAAGAATTAAAGACATAATTGAACTCATAAAGTTAGCATAAGTATTAAAAGCATATAATATAATATTTAAAACTAGTTGAAATAGCCCGGATCCGAGAAAGGCCTCACCTCGCCAGATCCGGCGATCTTTCGCGCCGGAGGTGTCTCGCCTGCTTTGCTTTCGCATTTTGTAGAGTCGCCACGCCGTTTTTATTAAGCCCAAAACATCGGTAAGGGGCACGCCTTAAAGACAAATTTTAAACTGCTTTTGTGTGATGAGATTTTGAGTTCTGAGGTCGATGACTCCCTCGGAAGAGAATATTAGAATATTAGAGCTCACTCCGAGTAGCCTCGTAAAACGAGCCCTTCTGGATACCCCTAATATCCTTTAAATGTCAGGCAAGTAAGCCAGCAAGGTGTGCTTTTAAAAATGCATGTCAGATCGGATGTCTACATCAGGAGGCTATGTATGGAAATGTATTGAAATAGTATAGGAAGGAAGCCTTACCAATGTTGGTTCGTGTCTCCGTCTTCCGCCGGGAACGTGTTTCGGTGCCTGAGCGGCATGCTCCGCATGGATCGGGATCGCTTTCCAGAGATGCCTGGCTGTTCTCGACGTGAGTTTCGGCGCGAGTCGAGGTTGCCGGGCCGCCGAAAGCGCAGGTCTTGGCCGCGGCGTGGGGATCAAGCCAGGATCACTCAGCAGAGGTTCACAGGCGCTGAATCGCTGTGGTTTGGATTCACTCGGGCGTAGGTTCGGCAAGGCCTGGGATCGCCGGTTGCTGACCTGTGAAGAGCCGGGACACCGTGGAAAAAGACTGTGCAAGGCCTCTGAGTACCACGAGGGGCCTCAGAGTACTCCTCGAGAGTGCCTCTGGGCAACAAGGGAGCGCCTCTGGAGCGCTCGGGAGGCTTCTCGAGCACCTCGAGAAGCTCCTAAGGCCTCTAAGGATCCGAAAGGGGCCGGAAGTGCCTCGAAAGGTCTTGTAAGGGAGCCGAAGGCTTAGTGGAGGAAGAGAGAAGCCGGGAGGTGCGAAAAATGAGGAGGGGAAGCCCCTCTATTTATAGTAAAAATTTCGAGCAAAGAGGTCCGTACCTGACCTTCTCGGTTATCCTGCACTCGATTTCCTCGATCTGAGGGAATCTCGCAATGATGGAGAATATTCCGGGAATGATGATGTCCCCTCATTTAATAAGGTCCGTACGGATCATCTTCGCATGCAAAGAGGTCCGTACGGACCAACTCGCATGGAAGTCATCATTTCTTCCTGGATTTGAGGGAATATTGCGGACTTTATGGGGATTTAGTAATCATTGAAACAAAGAGGTCCGTATCTGACCTTAATTGCTTTTCTTCGATTTCCTCGAAAATTCCCAAAAGGTCCTTTTTGTCTCCTTTTTATCCCGTGGCTGGGCCTCCTCCCGTTCAAGCTGGGGGCTCGAGAGGGTTTTGAGGAGGGTTTCTGAGTGCAGAGGGCCTTCTCAGAGACCCGGTGTGACGAGTCTCTGCGGGGTGGTTTCCCGTGGGTGTTTGGAAAGTGATGATCCAGATTGGGGTACTTACGTAGGCCCTCGACGACGTCACTTATGGAAGAAGTGGGGTCAGCCATAAGATAAGGGTCCTAACCTCGGGATCAAGCGTGGCCGGGAGAGGAAGTGACCGCAGGCCAAAGTGAGGACGCGCGGTGTCCTGGTGACCGCTTTAGGTCAACAGCTGACCTCGTGATAGGATTCCTACGCAGATCCCCGGCGTGGAATCTGCCTCGGTCGTAGTTCTGTGCGTGGGTGAGTGTTCCGTGAATACTGGGCGCTGGTGGTGCTCGAAGTGTCATGTGACCGCCGAGAGGTCACAGGACGTGAGACGCGCGATACCTGCGACCGTATAGGTCGGGTGATAAGCGACGCTGCGGCGCTCCTGGCGCATCGCGATAAGCCCAAAGGTGGATAAGCGGACGTGGCGGCGCCTCGCGATCGCGATAAACATGATAAGGACGCGGCGTCCTGGTGACCGCATAGGTCGGGTGATAAGTGACGTGGGCGCGGCTGCCCCGCGCAACAGATAGCCGGTGCGATGTAAGTGACGTATGTAAGGCCCTGGCGACCGTGAGCGTAAACGGGTGATAAGGGGCGGACGGGCGGCGCCCTGGGTGACCGATAGTGCTCGGGTGATAAGCGCGACGGGCGGCGTCTGCGCGACCGTGATAGGTCGGGTGATAAGCGACGCATAAGGCGCTCCCGGGTGACCGTGATAGCCTGATAAGCGACGCGGGGCGTGGCGTCCCCGGGTGACCGATATGCTCGGTGGTAAAAGGACGCTGCCAAGGCGTCTGGTGGCGACTGTGATAGGTTTCCGGTGATATGACGTGGGCGGCGCTCCCGCGACCGTATAAAGTCGGTGGGATAAGGACGACGCGGCGCCCCCGTGACCGAGATAGCGATCGGTGATAAAGGACGCGCAAGTGGCGCCCGGGCGCATCAAGCATCAGATAGCTCTGCAAAGACGTGCAAGGCGCCCGCGACCGTGATAGGTGTCGGTGATAAAGGACGTAAGGCAGCCCTGGGTGACCGCAGATAAATGCGATAAAGCGGACGTGCCAGCGGCGCCCTGGCGACCAGATGAATGTCGGTGATAAGGACGTGGTGGCGTCCCTGGGTGACCGTGATAGGTCGGTGAGCAAGTGACGCGGCGGCGTCCCTGGGGCGCACCGTGATAGGCCTGGGCAGTGGTAAGTGACGTGCGGCGTCCCCGTACCGTGATAAAGTCGCGATAAGCACGCCGCATGGCGCCCGGGTGATCAGATAAATCGGGTGATAAGCGGACGCGGCGGCGCCCTGGGGCGCATCAGATAAAGTCGGGTGGGATAAGGACGGGCGTGTAAGGGCCTCGCGCATCGTGATAAAGCTCTGGATAAGGACGTAGCAGAAGCGCCCTGGGTGACCGTACCGTGATAGGTCGGTGATAAGCGACGGGTGGCGCCCAAGCATCAGAGCGGTGACCGGGTGATAAGGTCGCGAGCAATGACGCGCAAGGCCCTGGTGACCGCTGATAGGCTTCATGATATGACGTGCGCGTATGCCCTGGTGACCGTGATAGGGTCTGGGTGATAAGCGACGTGGTGGCGTCCCGGATGGAAATTTTATGGTTTTCCTAATCGGGTGGGTTTAAGGCCTTCCGGGCTCTGCTGCGATAGTGATTGGGAGATTGCGCCGTCTTCCTCCGGACCGAGTGGCTTTGTGAGTCTTCCCGGCCGGGATAGTAGTTTGGTTTTTGGTGATGGACGGTGGGCGATGTCCCGAGTCAGCTTGGCCTGGGAGTAATAACTCAAGTTGTACCTAGTTCAGAGTATGAACCTAAGTTGGGACCTAGTTCGAGAATATGACCTAAGCTCGGGACCCAATTCGTGAGTATTTACTCTAAGTCGGGATTTAGTTTCGTAGAGTACGAACCTAAATTGGGACCTACTCGTGGAGTACTTACCTAAGTTTGGGACCTAGTTCAGAGTATGACTGAGTTGGGATTTAGTTTCAGTGAGTATGAACCTAAATTGGGACCTAGTTCGGTGAGTATGACCTAAGTCAGGGGACCTAGTTCAGTGAGTACGACCTAAGTTGGGACCTAGTTCAGAATATGACCTAAGCTCGGGAAGCGAGCTTCTGGGCTTACTTACGGCCTATACAGCCATATTGCGCTGTCGCTGAAGTGGGCGAAGTTCAGCTTACATCTGATCGCCTACAAGTGCTTGAATTGTCAGGATGCGCGTGACCCCGTAGGGCCCTTTTCTGTTGGGAAGATGACTGACCTCCAGCTGGGCCGAGTGGTCGCTTCGAGCATTGGAGTGCGTCTGCAGGCCTCTCGATATTCGTGCGGCTGGGAGGTGCCGGGTCTCCTTCCCGAATTGCCGCTGAGGCTGGGCGGTGGTTGGATTGCCGTTGGAGTGGGCGAGGACCGGTCTTATGTTGATGGTCGGATTGAATTGCCGTTGGTGTTTGGGCGAGCACCGGTCTTACGCCGACGGCCTGGACTGACCCCGCGCTGGCTGGGCGAGGACCTGGCCGACGCATTTATCGGGCCGGATTGAATTGAAGGGTTAGGGGACCATTCTCGCACTTGGATTTGCTGAAAAGGCCTTAGGACAGCCTAGGGGCAAAGATTATAAGTATGTGAGTAATTTGGCCACCGTTGCAAAGAGGGTCCAGACTGACCAACCTCGGTTGCAAAGCAGGTCCGTACCTGACCACCTCGGTTTTTTACAGCTTCCTGTGTTTTGACCAAAGCTTTAAATAACCGAGGCTCCTTCCCATTCCTTCTTCCTCATTTTTCCAGCTCGTGAACATCAGAGCGAGAGAGAGAAAAATTCTCCATTTGCTACACCAAAATCAAAAAATTTTCTTAGCTTGAATTTCTTGCCATGGTCGGAAGGATCTCGGCGAGTCGCCGCCAACGCAGCCGAGAGCGGTCAGAGCAGCCTGATGGAGCCCAAAGGAATCGACTTCTCGGCTCGTTCCATCTTCGAAGAACCCTGATGTTTTGTATCCGAATCCGAGGTGCATAATCGCTGCTCCATGAACGCTGGGGAGGTAAGAAATCAGTTCCGCTTTGATTCCCTCGCTCGACTTTTTGAATGCTAGAATTAGGGTTTTAGTTTTTCGCATTTTTGAATTTTTTGCTATTATTTTATGCCCTTTTGTGAAATTCTTGATGAATCGTTGGAAAATGGACATGTAAAAATTGTGGGTATGTGTATTTTGTGCGTAAATGTGTAGATTAGCTCTTATTTGTGAAAATAAAGTGCCTATCTAGTTAATTGCATGCTTTGGTGTTTTGTACCGTAATGCTATTTATGTATGTACATTATGAGAAAAATTATCGTGTAGTGATAATTTTTGTGAAAAAAAAAAAAAAAAAAAAAGACATGTGCCGTGTTTCAGACGGGTTATATGTGAAAGTGTGTGGCCGTGTAGGGTTAAAACGGATTTTCTTTTTTTTTTTTTTGAGAATGCTATATAGTGTCGTGCCGTGTTTTCGGGTGACGGACTTTCATGGGGAAAATATGTGCAATATGTGCCGCGTTGGGACGGAGTTTCTTTTGAAAAGGTGTCGTGCAGGGTTTAATCCCCCTTTTTTTCTTTCTTTCGAGAAAATGTGTACAAGGTGTGCCGTGTTTTTGTGACTGATCCGCATGGGCAAACATATGTGCATGATATATGTGAAAATTATGTGCATTGTGTGCCGTGTTTGTTGTGACGGTTATATGGAAAATTATATGTATAATGTATGGAAAATTACAGGTAATATGTGCCGTGTTTGTGACGGTTATATGTGCCTTTATATTAAGTACTCAGTGATTGGACAGTGGCCTCACTGTGGCTTTACACTCGTAGATGCGGGGCTTATGGCCTAGAAGGCCAAGAGGATAAAGACGGGGATCGCTCGAGGCCGTTGTTTGGAAATGTGAGCAATGGATGTCCGATATTTCCGGGCGCAGGCCGAGTCCCCTGAGACCGGCTTTATGCTTCCCGGTTTCCAGGCGTTGTTTCATGAGAACCCGCCTGAGTAGCCCGATACTTGGTGAAGAACAAGAGTGTCTTCCCCGGGCCTTTCTCTCGAGTATCGCGGGATACCACCCACACCTTTCCACCTCGGAAGCCGGGGCGTAGGTGACATGCTGACGCCCACCGGGATGAGCCGCGATCACCCCGGCTTTCCTTCAAAGGGAGAGCCGGTAAGTGGAGAGACCCGATCTCTCGATGATGTGCCGACTCGAGCCGGGCTGGGCTTTTGAGCCTCGGCCCTCGCAGGGCCCGGGATGCTGCATAAAGCCGACGTGGAGATGAGGATCACAGCGCATTTGGGGCCTACATCCGGGTACCTGGCCAGCATACCTGTGAGCAATAAGCGCTCCTTCTTGTGGTGGATGCACTGCCCGAGACTTTGTTTCGAACCACGCGACTGCAGCACTCCCTTTGCTCATGGAGAGCTTGATCGATCTCGGATTAGTGGTCTCGCGAGCACGTTGCTTGGGGCGAGGCAGTTTCGGCCGAGCTCTACTCTCGACCGGCTATGAAGGCCTGGGCGAGGCGCCCGTCGGGCCCGTTTGACTTGCTTGAGGTAAGGAGTTTATTGTCGTTTTTTTTTTTTGATTTAGCAACTTGTCTTTCTCCGTTGTCTTTTGCACCGAGGGCCTTCTCTGTTTTTGTCACAAAGTGTGTTTTACGAGGTTTTCCAAGATATTGTCTCCGTGATAGTGATCCTGGGCTTCAGGCCGCAGACCAAGCATGGGCTGGACGGGCTCGCATCAAGGAAAGAGGAGGACTAAATGGGAAGCTCACCATCGCTCACCGGGGATGTGCAGAGCGTTTGGAGCTGATAGCCATGAGGGGTCTGCTCCTCGGCTCCCGTGGGCTCCTGTGATGAGGGGGATTGTGCCTCGGGTGGGGCTCCCGAGGTGACAAAGCGCAATGGCAAGATGCCCGCGAGGCCTCCGACTTGTGACGCCATGCAATTTTGGGGAGCGAGTCTTCCTCGTGGGCAAAGACGGGTCTCCTGCTGTGCAGGCTTCCTGTGGGTTCGAGGGACCCTCCCTTTCGGGATGCTCGACCCTGGATACGGACGTGCTTCGACTTCGCAGGTACCTCGCGCTTGCCAGTGCTCGCTACGAGGAGCTCATTTTATACGGAGAGGAGTACGGGGCCTTCAGTGAGGAGGAAAGCCGAGGACGCCGCAGTTTGTGCATCGGGCGCTGAGAGAGAGGCCGGCCCAAGAAGTTCCCCTGCAGGTTCCCATGCCGGGACAGTTGGATTTCACGTACGTCCGCGGGACGGGTCGGCGGCGGAGGCTGCCTTCAGACTATCGCTCCTGAGCTGTGCCCGCCGCCTATACCGAGCGTGATCCCGGCTGCATCGTGCTGAGTGTGGCCGACTCTTTCCATCTTGGCATCTTTTCTCGTGCATTTTTCTCTTTTTGTTGCTTCGAGTATAACCGTATTTGGACGAGCCGCTTCCTCGAGTTTCTCGGGCTGTCGTAGTCCCGGGAGAAAGCCTATGATATGCCGACTCCGCCGTGCTACGTGGCGATGAGGTTCCTTCGTTGCGAAGAAGATGGCTTCGAAGGTGTCCCTGCCGGGTTCGCGACGCGTGCCGCACGTACGAGCCTCATGCGTGCCTTCGAGGCACTTCTCTCAGGACGTTCCTCCGCCCAGTAGCCGAGCCGGAGCCGCAGCAGGAGGGGCCTTTGGAAAGGGGGGCGGCATAGCATGGATGCCGGACGTCTTCGGAGCCGCAGGCCTTCGAGGGAGCAAAATTCCCTTTATCGCCTTCATGCCCGCACGGCGCACAGTGGTGAGGGTTCCCTCGTAGCCTTCTTTCTTTTGATCCTTTCGCCGGATTTGATCCTTCTGAGTCAGCACTTTCAGGGAAATCCTGCAGCGGGTGCCTCGGTAGATTCGACGACGAGGATGACTCTGCGAGTTCGGGCCGGATGCCCGACTTCTCTCTCGAGGACTTCGCGAGGATGATGATTTGATGTCGAGGATTCCGATTAGTATTCATTTGCTTTCCTCTTTCATATCCCTCTTTTTTTTTTTTTTGTTTAGCAACAAAGACATTTGTGTAAGTACCGTAATAAAACACTTGTATTTACGCATGGCAAACAAAGCATTTTATTTTAAGATGTAATGTCATTTATTTTGTGATTCCTGGAATTGTCTCTAGAAATTGTTGCTATTATTATTTTTTTATTTTTTGCCTACATGCCACGTGAGCCGAGAGTGCGTTTTCAATGTGGTACAGTTTGCTTGCCGGGAATGGCTTTGGCCGTTGTTTGGGGCGCTGCTTGGGAGCAAGGTTATCGGTCACGAGGAGCAATGGGCTTTCAGGTACCGTTTACCGGGGAAATGGGTTCTGTTTGCTTAAAAGCGAGGTCCGCATCTCGACATACTTAGCATGCAAAGAGGTCCGTACGGACCAACCTTGCTTGGGAAGGACATAAATGCTTTCCTGCCAAAGGTTCCTGGTATTCCTCCATTTCCCATTTGCGCGTACCATTTTCGAGCTTTCTTCCTCATTTTCTCTAGGAACCTCCATTTTTGCCCATGGATTCTCTCGTACGTCCCTTAGAATTTTGCCGAGGCTTTCGCAGAGAGGCAAGCACACTTCCCTCGAGCAAATGGAAAACGTGGATGCGGCGCCGCATTGAGGCATCGAGACGGCTTTCGAGGTAAGGTTTCGTCTTGCCTCGAATTGGTCTCGTCTTAAGGAGTCGTCTCCGATTTGGGATCTGCTATGGCACATGGAGCAAGGTTCGGGGGATGTTAGGAGGCACGTGTAATCAAGCTTTCTCCTTACAATGAACATGGTGCCCACTTTTCGAGCGATTTTCAAGCTAAGCCATTGGAGGACCTGAGGTGAGTGCCATCTCGCTTCTTTTCGATCAGCGCGGTGTCGCGCAGCGTGAAGCTGGTCAGGCAGACTTTCTTCGTACTTCGCTGGAAGAAGTACAAGGGCAGGCATGATCTCTCGACCCTTCGGGTCATATCGACATTTCCTGCTAGCCGCCGGAGCGGTTCATGGTTGATGATGAGTGGACGTCTCTGGGATGTATTTGCCTCAAGCGCGTGATGGGCGACGCTTTTTCTCGGGCTTTCAGCGCCTCGGCATTTGTGAACTGGGCGCTTTCGCTAGATGCGGTAGGGCACTCGCAGCCGGAGTAGGGATATTGTCCCGTTGGTGCCGGGGAGACTCTTTCATGGTATCGACTGCCTGGCGACCGGGGATCGTTTTATGAGAGGGGAAGCCCCGCTTTGCTCACCTCAGGCGGCTGCGAGAGAGACTTCCCAAAGCCATGTTCGAGGCTCCGACGTCGTTTAGCCCGCGGTCATTTGCTTCGCCGACCTCTTGTGTCGGGATATGGATCACCCGCCCGGGAGAGATGGATGGCACAGCCTTAGTACGCATCGATCCGCCGTTGGTGGGTTCCAGACCGGAGGATCGAGACCGAGGATCTGGCAGAAGGGTCCTACGTTGTCGAGTTCCAGTTTGTCTCGTCCTCCTTCTATATTCCGTCGCTTGTTTTTGCTAGCTTGGGATGAAGCAGGAGCCTTTGTCATACCGGGATGACTAAGCACGCGGAGAGGTAGTTCCTCTTTGTATGGGCGGCCCTGTGTGCCTTCTTGTATTTTGTGAGGGTATGGAAGTATTCCGCTTCCCTCCCGCGGTACTCCTTAGAGCAAGCCGCCTGGGGAGCGTTGGCCGACGACTCGCATCCGGGCCCGGTAATGAGCGGTGCGCATGTCGGGCCCCAAAGTGGTCTTGGGAGAGTAGGCGTGCGCAGCGATTCTGGGACCCGGCTAAGCCGTAGCAGCCTATTGCCTTAGGAGTGCCGTGTAAGCCCGGTCCGACCTTTCGGATGTGACGGGAGACGCTTTGTTTGACTACGAGACTAGAGTTGACCGACCGACGTGGAGAGGTCCTCTTTGCTGCACTCGCAGGAGGAGATCCGAGCCGAAGCACGGCGAATGAAGCCCCGAGAGCTACCGGATTATTTGACTCTACTGGGAGGACCCCGCATTCTGGACCGAGAGACGCAGAGTTGGTTCACGTGGGAGCGAAAGAAGACTCACGGGGACGAGGGAAGAAAGGAAAGAATGGCGAGGGGACAAGCGCAGATGGCGCGAATGACCTCCTAGGTATCCATTCATTGCATATTGCAAACACATTATTAGTTAAATGTATTAAGTCAGTCTTTAGCATACATGTCGGAACTCGAGAGTAGACCGTGCTTGAACTCATCAAGAAATGTTGTAACCGTTAGTGATTTGTGATTTACTTTTAAAGCTTTGTCGAGACGCAAGATCTTTTGTTTGCCTTTGCTTCGTTGTGCACTTTGTCGGCGTCCATCTTGGACTTTTCGCTGCATCCGCGGACCGAAGGCCTCGGGGCCCCGACGGCAATCCCTCCGCCGAGGCTTTCAGTGCTTGGCCGAGAGGTTGAATGCTCCTCGACAAGTCGTTCGACGGTCTTTTCGTAGCTTCCTTGCCTCTTGTCGGGCGTCGGGCTCTTGACCACCTCAATTTCGCAGCCTTCGCTTGAGCTTCTTTTGTTTTTTTTTGTTTTTTTTTTGTGAGCCCTCGCTCGAGCTCTTTTTTTGTGAGCCTCGTCGAGCTCTCTTTTTTTTTTTTTTTTTTTTTGAAGCGCGTGAGGGCGAAGACAAGCCCCCGGCTTGGGAAACAAGCTCACGAGTCACTGCTTTGATGGCCGAGCGACCTCTGATGTCCTTTCGATGTTGCCGCCGTCGTTTGACTTGGTCAAGGTGACCGCTGGGCGTGTTCTTGAAAAGTGCGGAGCTTCGATGGAGGTCTTGATTGACATTCAAACTTTTGACTTTTTTGTGTATTTTTAGACCGGACCAATTAAGGTTGCCTACGTTCCCTGACTAGAGGGCTCAGTCTCCGCGTAGTTCGACACTACATGGAGTGCCAAGAGATGCACACTTGTTCTTCTTCAGGCGAAGTATCTCGCGAAGTTTGCTTCCGCTGACCGGATTCATGAAGTGGATTGCCGTCTAGGTCCGTTAGCTTCATGGCGCCTCCGTGAGAAGATCTTTTGAACCACGAAAGGGCCGATCCATGTGGGTTCCCATTTTCCCAGCTGGGTTGGTTCGAGTGGGAGGCTTTTCTTTGAGTACAAGGTCACCTTCCCCGATGTCTCTGGGATTTGACTTTCTTGTCGAAAGCTCTAGCCATCCCGCTTCGATAGGCTCGGACGTGTTCCATGGCCTTTAGTCGTCGCTCATCTAGCGTGAGCCAATTGGCCATGTCGGCTTCTGAGCCATTCGACTTCGTTGATGTCATTTTCCAAAGAAAGACTCTGAGTGAGGGAATTTCTAGCTCGACGGGAAGGACCGCTTCCATCCCGTACGTCGTGGCAAATGGGGTTTCTCCCGTGGTCGTTTCCGACCGATGTGCGGTAGCCCCAAAGTGCAAGGTGCAGCCTTTCTCGGGCCAATCTCGTCCCCTGGGTGGTCATTTTTCGGATGATCCGTTCGAGGGTTTTGTTTGCCGCTTCCACGGCGCGCCGTTTGTTTGTGGCCGGTAGGGAGAAGATTTGTGGCGTGTGATCTTGAATTCAGCCAAAGCCAGCCGTCGAATTCCCCTTCGAAGTGTGAGCCGTTGTTCGATATGACCTCATTTGGGATGCCGTATCGTGCATGATGTTTTCTTTGAGGAAATGCGCGACCTTCTTGGAGGTGAGTACCTTGTAGGACTTGGCTTCGACCCATTTGGGTGAAGTAGTCGATGGCTACTAAGATGAACTCGTGACCGTTGCCGCTCGGCGGAGCGATTTTCCCGATGACGTCAATTCCCAAGTGGCAAAGGGCCAAGGTGTAGTCATGCAAGAGAGATCGTGGGGCGGTAGATGATTGAGGTTGAGAACCGCTGGCACTTGTCGCAGCTCTTCGGACAAAGTGGATGCACCGCCTCCACGGAGATCCAAGAGTAGCCCATCCCGAGAATGATTTGCATCGTGGCTCGGGCGTTCATGTGGGGACCGCAAGCCCCATTGTGGACTTCGCTCATGAACTTGCTTGCTTCTTCTTGGCCGACGCAGCCGTAGGAGTGGCCCGTGGTAGCGTTTCTTGTATAGCATGTCCCCGAGGATGACGAAGTGAGAGGCAAGGCGTTTTTAGGGCCATGATGCTCTTGGTTTTGACCCCTTCTCGTGTGTGGGTCTTCCTTGTTCATGAAGGTGGTTTCCCGCTCTTGAGGTATTGGAAGATCTGGTTTGTGGCCGGAAATGGCGTCTGACTTGCGTCTCTTTCGCTCTTCAAGAATCTTGCAAATTCGTTGTGATTAAAACCTTCTCGGCAGCTGGGCCCGGTTTTTCTCTCGTTTGACAACATGCTTAAAGATGTGCTTAATGTATTGTTCGTTTAATGTGTCCGCTTCTTTATCAAGTGAATCGTTATTAATCGTTTGTGTGTTAGTTAATTTATCGCTGTTAAAGATGCAAATGAGAGGATACTCGAAAGATCGAAGCATTCATTAAGAGCATACGGGAATACATTATTGGCAATGAGTTCGTAATCTTCCGGCGTGAGGCCATCGATGACTCGAGAGACTCAAATTCAAAGCTAATGGACTCAGGATGAGTTTTGACACTAGACTCTAGGACTCGAGGGGTCGACCAAGTTGTTCGATCATGTCCTTTTTGGCCGGGCGTAGGTCCTGAGAATGTGGCCCAGCTTATTGAGTGGCAATGAGCTTGATAGGAGATGGGGCTTGAAAGGCTTTATGTCACCGTTCCCGATCATTGCTATCACAGAGTTATCGAAACAAAATCGATTAGATCCGGCATCTCGATTTCTTCTTTGAAGAGCAGTGGAGCAGTGTTCGTCCCAAGCATCGTCTCGCGGAGTCTCTTGCTTTTGTCTTGGGCATTACTAGCTCGAATGCACTCCGTCCCGCTTTGTTGAAGGCGTGAGTGTTGACAGAGAGTTTTTCGAGTTCTTCCGCCAAAGAGGGGGTTTTTCCGAACCAAAATTCATTGTGAATAGCGGTGGTTGTGGATCCCGGCAGGGCGGTGTGTCGAGGAATGCTCTTCGGACAGGATTTGGCTTGAGGCCTCCGAATCTTGCCAGTTCGCCGGAGCTTGTCCATGGTTGTCGGCCGCCTTGTTTGGCGCCGATCGCCTCGTTCCTTTTCTCGGATCTTCTTCCAAGTTGCCGGCCTTCCTTGTGAAGTACTTGGTCATGTCGAAGCCGTAAGGACGAAGATCGGAGATTGCGTGCAAGCCTCTTTGTTATCTCGTGGAGCGTTTTCGTGCAGCTCGCTTGTCCTCCGCAATGTGTTCGGGAGTAGGAGAGTATCCTGTGCCGTGCAGGTATTCTCGTTTCTTTGATATTGATGATCCGTTGAGTGCCCCGATGGCGTTTCCCAAACCGAGCCCCGGATGTAGTTCATGTGCTTCATCATTTTCATCTGGGAGGGATCTTGTCCCAAATCAAAGGCAAATCTATGTGGCACACTTGGGCCTTTGGGCTTTCGATGGTGAACCCCGTGAGCATCATGCCGTCATCATCGTGTTTGATCTCTAAAACCGGGACGCCGTTGGTGTCGGTCCTTTCAGCTGACTATGCCGTCGCCGTAGATGATGGTCGATCTGTTCCTTGGACGAACTTTACGCACCGATGGAGAGTGGATGCCACCCCATTGATCCGATGTAGCCAAGGGCGTCCCAAAATGGCAAAGTGAAGGTGATCGGGATGTCGATGACTTGGAAGTCTCTGTCAGACCATTTGTTTTCCAAACCACAAGTTCAAGGTGGCTATTCCCAAGACTCGGGCGGGATGTCGAGTCGTATGCCTTGATTGCCCGAGTCGAGGGTTTTAGATCGCTTGCTTTGATCCCTAGCAAATCCATCATTTTGGCCGGAAGGACGTTCATGGATGATCCCCCATCTACCAACACCCGAGGGAGACGGCGCTCGTCCGCCTGAACCTGTTATGTAGAGAGGCTCGTTGTGGTCGCCCCCAAATTTTGGAAGATCGAGCTCGCGAAGGTGATGATATTGCCGTAATTGACGTTGCCAATCATCTCGAACCGCTTCATCGTGTGTCACCGTGATGGGAACCATGGTCCGGGCCGTGCTTTCTTCCAACTTGAGCTTGTGCGGATAAGATGAAGTGAGTAAGGACCAGAGCGAGATGTTAGCCCGAGCGCGCTGAAGCCGTGTCAAGACAGATCTTCAACCTCGGGGTCCAAGGTTTCGCTCTTCTTGGCGTAGGGCCCCTTTTCACCCGTGGCCTGTGTATGGCCGGCCTTTGTCCGTCCGTGGAGGATTCACCGGGATTTGACCGAACGTGTCGAACATTCACCTCGGACTTACGGTTTTGCTTGTCTCTCCCGCTTCGGGAGTGGGAGGAGCCTCGATTGGCGTAAGGCCGACCGCGCATTTCAATTCGTTCACCGTCATGGCTTTTACCGAAGCATCAATAGTGGCTTTGAGATCTTCCCAAGACAGGGTTGGATTATCTCGGACCTTCGGGCCTTCTGGCGGTGCGAAGCTCGTCCCACCGATCATGGAGCAAACATTGCCGTGGCCCCGCGTAACTAGGCCGGGAGATTTGTCGGAGTAGATGACATAGTAGTCAAACTTTCCCGAGGGTTCTCCAAGGGTTCCGACCGTGGGATCACCAGATTCATACCTCTTTTTCAGCTTTTGTCGAGAAGATAGCTTCTTCTTTCGTCGAGGACGGCCCTCGTTCATCGCATCCCCGGAATTCCATTTCCGCACAAGCACCGCAATCGCGCACGTCCCACCAGCATGTGTTCGTTGTTCGGCGGTGGTACCGGACCTCGTGAGGCCGGATGGGCGTGCTTTCCTCTCGAAGGTCTTGTGGCCTTACGTCATAACCGCATGGCTCGTACGAGGGTAACAGTTGACTTCGGGAGACAATGAGAGATGTTAGAGGTCAGAGGAGCAGCCATGGCTTGGGAAGCCCTGTAGTTGGGTAGCTAAGGTTCCGAAGTGGTGCATGGCACCTTCGATCCAGTGCTTGTTGCTCACCTTGACGTTTCTCAATAGCCATGAGGACCTCGCCAAACTTCTTCCAATGTTGGGAAATTTCTTGGGGGTAAGGTCCCGTTCTCATCGTTGTTATCCACCGACTTGGCCATGGGGAATTGACTGACCGTCCCGGTGACAGAGGTGGGAAGGAGGTAGGACCTTGCCGTTTTGACACCGGGAGACGGGTTCCCGGTACTCTCGACCACTCTCTCGTTAGCCGGAGGGGGCGACGGGCAAGGTTTAGACACGTGAATGGCCTAACGGGATAAAAGGGGGAAAGCTCACGTGGCATGCGGTTTCCGTTTCTTTTATTTTTTGATTTTTTTTTTTTTGTCGTTTTAATTTACTTAAAACGTGTTTTCTCAGAATCCTAGGTAGGTTGGAAAAGATTGCTCTTGTTTTTCGCAACTATGCTAGATCCCGGGTCGCCGGGAGACCATCTCGTGCGCTATAAGCCCCTCGCTTTGCACCCGTATTTCGACATCCCAGGTGGACAGCCTGTGCGAGGGTCCTATAGTGCAAGCGGTTTCCACCGGCCTAAAAGAAAAATCGAACCTAAGGACCGAGCCTCGCCATGTTCGCTTTTGATGCGTTAGCCATGCGAATAGTGAACCGAGCTTTCCGCCACCGAGTCAAGATCGTGTCAAGAGTTCGGCATGACCTTCTCTTTGCTTGCTTGCGCAAGGGATCCGTGACGTTAGGCGTTGGTCGGGTCATATCGTCATGGCCGACGTATCAAAGGCGTGATGACATGGTGTCATGCGAGCATGGATGTATATCCGGGACGGAACATCGTTCGGGTGTAGCTTCGAAATCAAGATCGTGTCAAGATTTTAGCATGACCTTTTCATCGCTTTGCTTGCGCAAGGGATCTTGAGTTCCGAGCCTTGACTCGTAAAAAATGGCCTAAGATGGTATATGTATCCAGCCGTATGACACCTGACCGGGTAAAACCAACCGAGTCCGGACAGAGTGTGACTCAAGACTCAAACGTGTGGTTGACGTCGGGCTAGGATGGGATGTTTGAATGATCCCGCGCGCGCCCAAGAGGCCTAGGAAGACCAAACGGATCGCAACCGAGACCACTCCGGTTAAGGGTTGTAGTGTGCGTGTATCCGAGGCAAAGCAAGGCGATAGTGTGCGGTGTAACCGAGGCAAGAAGCAGGAGTAGAGTGCGGTGTAACCGAGGCAAAGAAGGCGCGTAGTGTGCGGTCTCTAAAATTCTTTTTCCGAGTAAAACAGAGTTTTTGAAGAATTTTAAATGTATGCACGTATGTATATTGATGCATTTTTTTGTATTTTTATTTTTTTTGTAAAATAAAAACGAAGCACGTGCACACACACACAACAGCTTAAAGGAAGGGGTAAAATGAAAGTTTGACCCTCATCATCGTTTTAAAAATCTTTTGTTTTGTTTAAAAGTTTTTAAAACAAAATGTCCCCCAATGAGTCGCCAACTGAAATTACCCGGATCCGAGCAAGGCCTCGCGGCCCCGCATCCGGCATCTTTCTTTCGCAGCGGCGGAGGTGTCTCGCCGTTTGTTTTCGCATTTGCAGAGTCGCCACGCCGTTTTTATTAAGCCCAAAACATTGAAAAGGGCACGCTTAAAGATAATTTTAAACTCGTTTTTGTGTGATGAGATTTTGAGTTCTGAGGTCGATGACTCCCTAGAAGAGAATATTAGAATATTAGAGCTCACCCGAGTAGCCTCGTAAACGAGTCTTTCGGATACCCCTAATATCCTTTAAATGTTGTGTGTGTGTGTGTGTGCTTTTAAAAATGCATGCTGTATCGGATGTCTACATTGTATGCTATGTATGGAAATGTATTGAAATAGTATAGGAAGGAAGCCTTACCAATGTTGGTTCGTGTCCTGTCTTCCGCCGGGGAATGGTGTTTCGAGGTCTGAGTAGCGTTCCTGCATGGATCGGGATTGCTTCGGGAGGGACCGGTTGTCTGCGGACAGAGTTTCGGCGTGAGTTGAGGTTGTAGGCTGCGTTCGGGCAGAGGTTCGGCGTGCGTGGGGATCGTCGGGATCACTCGGGCAGAGGTTCGGCGTGCGTTGTGGTGTGGCAGTGAGTCACTCGGGCAGAGTTTCGGCGTGGTTTGGGATCGTCGGTTTGACTCGGAAAGAGCCGGACACCGTGGAAAGACTGTGCAAGGCCTCGGAGTACCACGAGGGGCCTCAGAGTACCTCGAGAGTGCCTCGGGCAGCGCGGAGCGTCTCGGAGCGCTCGGGAGGCTTCGGAGCACCACAAGGGAGCTCTAAGGCCTCTAAGGATCCGAAAGGGGCCGGGAGTGCCTCGAGAGGACTTAGAGGGGAGCCAGAAGGCTAAGGGAGGAAGAGAGAAGAGGGAGGTGTGTGAAAATGAGGAGGGGAAGCCCTCTATTTATAGTAAAAATTTCGGAGCAAAGAGGTCCGTACGGACCTTCTTGGTTATCCAGAATTTTGGATTTCCTCGATTTGAGGGAATCTGCAATGATGGAGAATATTCTGGAATGATGGTGTTCCCTGAGCAATAAGGTCCGTACGGACCATCTTGCATGCAAAGAGGTCCGTACGGACCAACTCTGCAGGGAAGTAATCATTTTCCCCGGGATTTGAGGGAATATTGTGGACTTTAAGGGGATTTAGTAATCATTGAAACAAAGAGGTCCGTACGGACCTTAATTGCTTTTCTGATTTCCTGAAAATTCCCAAAAGGTCCTTTTGTCCCTTTTTATCCCAGAAAGGCTCCTCCCTTGGTTTGGTTGGGGGTTTGAGAGGGTTTTGAGAGGGTTTTGAGTGAGAGAGGTCTCTGAGACTGCGTGGATGAGTCTGCAGTGTTTCCCGTGTGTTTGAAAGGAGGTGATCCAGATTGGGGTACTTACAGTATTGCGTCCGGTTGCGTTGCTGGAGCAGCTAGGAAAACATCATGCTCTTCGTTGGAGAAGAGGGGTGCAGCGGGTAGTTCCTCGTGGAGGACATCCCATACAACTTCCATGCATTCATCACGAGAATGACTAAGTGCTTGTTGACCTTTATCACAAAAATCTCTCTCACTGCGGGGCCAGAGAGTTTGTTTGGAGAATGCCGACGACCTCCGATTGGGAGACTGGGGTTTATGTGCTCCGCATCATGGCGATGTTCAGCGTTTCCTTCCAATCGCCTCCAAATGTTGGAAATGACAGTTGAACTTGATGTATCTGACCGCTTCGTGGTCCGCTCGCTCGAGTACGTTTACATAGTTGGCATCTCCTGACTTTGAGGGATTCTGATGAGATTTGCCCCCGTAGTCCCTCGGTTGATTCGAAGGAGGTACCCCCGGTGCCCGAGTGCGGACACGCTTGGCTACGTCTCGGCTTCGTTTCCTATGAGGAAACTATCCCCTGATGACTTCGAGATCTCCCCGCCGGTTAATGAATTTAACACACCGATGGAGAGTGGAAGCATGGCTTTCATGTGGTGTAGCCAAGGGCGTCCCAAAAGAGCTGTGAATTCAGATGGAATGTCCATCACGGGGAATTTTGTTGGCACCATTTGGGTTTCGAACCAGAGTTCCAGAGTCACCGTCCCCGTGATGGGACGAGACGAAGCTGTCGTAGGCCTTGATAGTCCGAGCCGACGGAATCGTATGGCTTTCATGGATGCGGAGAGCTCGCATCATGCCGAGAGGGAGGACATTAACGGCCGACTCCATTATCTACCAATACTCCGGGAGTGATATGGTGTTGAGTTTGAGAGTGATGTACAGAGCTTCGTTGTGCCCCGAGGAATCTCTCGGTAGGTCTTCGTCACAGAACGTGATCATACCGCCATACAAACGGGAGTCGTATATCTCGTCTCTATCCGTAGAAGGAGAGTCATCCAGCCATCCGTTTCCTGTCTTCCTCTAGCGAGGTAAAGCCTTTGCTGGAACCTCAGGAGTGTGTTGAGGCTGCCTGTGGCGGTTGCTGCCCTTGGTTAGCACATTGATCGAGTGCGATTGCCAAGCCGACCTTGATCTTCCTTTACCGGTCCGAGCTCTAAGCCGGACAAATTGAATCTTGGCTGATCCCGCGGAGGGTTAAAGCTTCTGACCGGCAGTAAGATTACCAAGATCCGAGGTATTCCTGTCCCAGGCCTCGACTCCGGGTTTCAGCGGGACTTTTCGGCTTTCCCACCCCCGTTCGCTCTAAAGCCGCATGGCCCGGAGGCAAAGAGGACTGGCCGAGTACAAGACGTAGTAGTCGAACCTCCCGAGGGTTCTCCAAGTGTTCCTACACCGGTATCCCCAACTTCGTATCTTTCTCTCGCCTGCCGTTGAGAGGATTTCTTCTTTTGTTTTCTGAGGATCTGCTCCGCATCAGCTTCTCGGGACTCGTACCCGTGCAAAAAGTGAGCAAACCACAAACATCGTAGCCGATGTGGACATTAGAGGAGGATCCAAATGAAAGAGGCGGAGAAACCGGTTCCCGCGGCACTCTTCTTGGGCACCCACTCAATGGAATTCACGCCGTTATTGTTCTGGAAAGGGTTCCCGATCGTATTGGGCCCACGGGGCGCTCTAACTTGCCTTCTTCTATCAAGTTCGGATTTCGTATCGTAACCCCAAACAATTGTCAGTGGTATGGCCGTGATACCGATGGAAGGCGCAAAGATTTGCTCTTGTCCGCATTGGCTACGGGAATTTTAGGTTTGTAATTGGCAACGGGCTTAAGGAGACCCTCCTTGATTAACCCTTCCAAAGATCTTGCTCAAAGGGCATGTCCAACTTGTCAAAGTGTACGGCATGTGCCGCTTCGAGTAGAACCGTTGCTTTGGGGACCGGGTTTCGTTACCCGACCGTTGTCCCCGATGGACGTAGTCGACGACGTATCTTTCCTTTGCCTGGGGCCTGCGGAATTGAATGCAACCGCTGAGCAGATTCGTATGGTCAGGTAAAGAGCCAACTTTTCCTTGAGATCCTTCTCGAACCGTGAGCCGGCATTGACCATGGCCCGAGATCTCGGGAAGAAATTGTGACTCGATGAGAGTTCTCGATGGACGGCCTTAAGCAGACTTGAAGATCCGCATCTGCTCGTCTTTGGAGAGCGGCTCCATGATCTCTGAGAGTTTCCACCTCCATCTCTTGTAGAATTCCCCAACACTTTCATCCGCTTCGCTCGCTGGTGATTAAGTCCTCGCGACTTGTTTCCCACTCTAAGTTGGATCCGTACTGCCCAGAAGATGTTACCGATCCGTTCCTGTGTGCGGCGATCCGCAGCTTGACCTCGAAACCATCGTAACGCCGAACTTTTGAGCGTATGCCGGAAGTGGTCGGCCATTTGGCCGGAGGGTTGCTCCTTTTGCTCTCATGCCGAGAACGTAGGTGTCGACAAAGTGCGTTTCGAGGACATTCGGTTCCGTCGAATCGGTCCATCTCCCGCATTCGAACTTGGGCAGTGAGAGGCGTGACCATTCCCGGATCTCGTGGATTTGAGCGTTTCGCTTTGAGCCGCTCATGGTGGCTTTCTGTGTCTTTCATTTGCTCAACCATCCAGCTAAGGTTGGGTCCACAAGGGTGGACCGTGAGGCTCGGCACGGTGCTACCACGTGAGCGGTAGCTGATTGGAGGCGGAAGGCTCGGTATATGAGAATATACGGGAGCCTTTTCGAACTCGTATCGGGGTTTGTCCCCGGTGTTTTGGGGATTCGCAGATAGGCAATGGGACGAACCCGGGAGGGTATTGAGGGATAATGGCATCCGAGATGGTCCAATGTGCGCCGGTGGTATCGAGTGATAGGCGTAGCACCGGGCCGACCAAAATTGACAGTGGTTGCCCCGAGAGGTGGCAACATGGAGCCTAGGTCGACTGCTTCCTTGGTTGGAAGGCATCCCGTAAGTTGGCGGGGGAGGAACCCGATTGAAGGTTTGGTGAACTGGTTTCGGGAATCGTCATCCTCGACTGTGACAAAAGTACCGTCTCGACCGGGGATAGCCGCTATACCTCGCTCATTCGTAAGCCGTACCACAAAATTCTCGCCGATCTTCTTTCGCCTCGTGAACCTCACAAGCCCTGATGGCTTCTTCCAATGTCATATCTCGTTACCGTGGCGGGGGTCCTTCCCCGTCACGATTTCTCGGTGAGCTAGACATGTCGGAAATTCCGCCGAGGGAACCGAGGGAACCGAAGAACCGTCTCGACGCCGCCGTTACCGTGATCCCGGCAAGGCGCCGACCCGGAAATCTCAACCACTTTCTCGCTCGCCGCAGTGGAACGAAAGGAAGGGTTTAGGCTTCTAAAAGGGGATTTGGCTCAAGGTTTTCGGGCTTGTGCAATGTGCGCTACCGATTAATGTTTACTTAAAGCACGTTTTCTCGTAGTCCTAATCGGTTGGAAAAGAGCGTGTCTTCTTTTTCGCAACTAATCCTAGAGCTCTAATCGCTGGATCTCGTCACTACGCTTATAAGCCCCTCGTTTCCATTGTAGATCATCTTTCTCAGAAGGACTATCCCGAGCGAGGTCTAATAAGGCAAGCGAGTTCCACCGACAAAGGAAAAAGTGAACTTAAGGCTAGCCGATCACGCAAACTTTCAACGTGTGTGACGTGACGGGCCATGGTCGAAGTCAACTTCCTTAAGTTAAGGCGGGATCGTGCCAAAATTTGGGCATGACCTTCCCGACTCGCATGTGCGAGAGACCTTAGCTTTTAGCGTTGGCCAAGTTGTGGCCGGTACGATACATACGGCGAGGTTCGGTGACACGGCCACATCAACCTTCGGGTATATTTTTCACAGAGCTCCGCGTCAAAGTCAAGGCCGAAAAGCTCAAGACTTCGGGTCGGGAACGACCTTTGGTCTCAAACTCTCGAGCTTGACTCTGAAGGGCCCGCGTGAAAAACATACACTTAGGCTTTATGACACGAGCTAAGCCAAAACCAACCGGGTCTTGGACAAAGTGTGACACAAAGAGTGCATGGCTTACACGGGCTAGAATGGGATGTTTGGGACGACCCCGCGCGCCCGAAAGGCATCCGGCGTGCCAATCGGAGTGCAACCGATAAGGCCATCCCTGTTGTGGGTCAGAAGGTGCGCTTGCACCGAGGCAAAGAAGCGCACGTGAAGTGCGGTGTGTTCCGAGGCAAAGAAGTGCGCGTAGTGTGCGGTCACTAAAATTCTTTTTCTGAGTAAAAACAGAGATTTTTCAGAATGTGTCTTAAAGAATTTATGATGCACAGTTCAAAAGACAGCATGAAAATCAAACATGAATGGGGATGCACAAACATGGTATGATTTTGAAAAATGTCAATGTAATGCCTTTGGAAAAAACCGTTCGAGGTTTAAAGTAACACACGCACACGAAAACGAGGAAGGGTAAACGAAAGTTTGACCCACGGAAGGCTTTTTAGAAAACATCGGCAGTTTTGAAAAAAGTATCATTTCCCCAGCGGAGTCGCCAACTGAAATTACCCGGATCTTTTCGCGCGCGGGGGCGCGGAAAAGGCGGTTGTCTTTCGCGGAGGGGTTGGTGTCTGAGACCTCGCTTCATGGGAAGGAACAAAATGAGGAGTCGCCACGCGGTTTTTGTATTTTGAGCCCAAACGTTGAGAAACGGCTATTGTGAAAAGGTGTCGTTTTTATTGGTAGCAAAAACTTAGGAAAAGGCTTTGAAAATGGGGATCATTTTTATTGGCAGCAAAAACGAGTAAAAAGCTTTTTGTACCAGAGATTGTTAGGTTCGGAGGTCAAGTTACGTTTCGGGTAGAGTATTACGAGATCGCCCGAAACGCCTCGCATGACGAGTCTTTCTACCTTTCTCGAAATCGTGTGTGTGTGTGTGTCTTTTGAAATGGGGGCTTGAATGACAAGCTTAATCTTGGTTTGAATGACAAACGTTTGATTAGGTGACTTTTGAAAAGACGAGCGTTTGAATGACAAACGTCGGTTTTGAGTTTGAAATGAGCGTTTGCGTGGCAAACGTCGATTTTGAGACGGAAATGAGCGTTTGCGTGGCAAACGTCGACTTTGAGTTGAAAATGAGCGTTTGCGTGGCAAACGTCGACTTTGAGTTGAAAAGGAGTTCGAAGGTCGAACTCCGGTCTTTTAAACCGGGCGCGTCATTGTTAACGATTTTTACGGGAAAAATGCGTATTAAATGATTTTAAGTGTCAAATGGCGGCTTTGAGTTTGAAGATGAGCGTTCGGAGGCCGAACGTCATTTCGCGCGTTTTGAAAGAGAGTTCGACGGACGAACTCCGGTTTTGAACCGGGCATTACATTGTTAACGATTTTTACGGGAAAAATGCGTATTAAATGATATGCGATCAACGAATCGGGTTGCGACTCGGACTTTGAAAAGTAAATACTATCACGATCCAAACGGGTCGGACTTTGTAAATGACAGTATTTAAAGTGCGGAATCAAACGATCCGGATTCGTAAATGACGATCAACGAGGCCAAACGGCTCGGAATTGTAAATGACGATCAACGAGGCCAAACGGCTCGAATTTGTAAATGACAGGAATTAAATGACGATCAACGGATCGATCGATCCGGAATTGATAAATGACAATAAAAGTAAACGGAACGGGGTCAGAACGCCGTTTTAACCCGTGATTACTTCTCTTACGGAAAGAGAAGAGGATCGAGGGGCTAAAACGTATCGGACCCCGTTAGACGGAGGCGTCTACATTTCGATAACGACGTTCGAAACGGTTATAGCGACTGGCGCGTAAACCGAGACGGAACGGGAGATTCAGAGAGAGGGAGTTATACCTATGGCTAGGGTCGACTCCTTTGACTCGGGAGGTGTGTACGGGACACGAAAAGTGATTCGAAAGGTTGTTTCGAAGTTGTAAAGGGCGTATTTGGTCGAAATACGAAGGTTTCACGCGAATCGAGACGTAACGGGAGCTCGGGAGGGGTAAAACCGCTAGCCGTGGGTGGTGATTTTTGGAGTAAATTTTCTGTCCCTTTGCCTTTGACAGCAACTTCTATTTATAGGTGAAAATTGCAGTAGGAGTCCGGACGGACTTGGCCTGAATCCAGGGGGTTTTGTGGTATTTTGAGAATTTGAAGGACTTGCTGGCAATTTCAGAAAATGTGCACAGTGAGTCCGTGGGACTTGGCTTGCAAATCAGGGGTATTTTGGTCTTTCCCCTTTGAATTTGATTGAAGGGTGAATAGAGGGAGGTGGCATGGCCGCCACGTGCCCTCTCGAGTCACCACCATGTGGGATTTTGTCCCTGGTCCCGGTTTTGTCCGTTTTTTAAAATAACGGTCCGGAAATGTCCGAAACGCCCCCGGAAAGTGCCGGAAAATGCGTTTTTCAGGGAAAGCCGTGCTTTTACGTGTGATGACACGTGTTAAGTACGGTTCGACGTCGGGATGCACGGGGCAGTCCCGGGATGTCTCGTTGGCACAGCAACGGGGAGTTTAACGAGTTCCGGTTAACCTGGAGCGGGCCAGTTAACAGATTTCGGTTAACTTTCTGACGGATTTGGACGATCCGGATTTGGGTACTTACAATACCACATATATCAAATATTCCAACAATCCCCCACAAGTTCATAGAAATATGACGTGTACATATTGTCCATTGCCATGCTTTCAATAATGGTACCTTCCGGCTTGAACCACTACCTATATTATCCAACGCAAACCTCCACAGGATCAGATGAACGGGTGTCTTGAATCTGATGCCTTTGGATGTAGAGGCCTTTGCTGGTAACAAACACGACAAAAGCTATGATAGGCCCTCTATCGAACAGTTGACACTTATAAGCCATACGTCCCGATCCTCTATCATGAGTGCTTTCAAGGAATAACTCGAATTCCTCTAGTTGCGGCCAACAACAACCCTCACTTAGTTGGGCATCTCAGAAGATGTACTGCTAACATCTTGTCTAAAAGACTTGATCCCATTCAAAGTTCCAAACTTTTACTTTATTAGCAGCCACGAGCACCTCTAGGCTATTCAGGGGATAGACTCAGACATGTAACATGTCAATCTAACTTTAGGTGCTCCGACTCACCCCACAGCTTGTTATTACCACATTGAATCTCCTTTGTGGGATCTCCACTCAGGTAGATTGGGTTGCTACTGCGTATGAATCAGACAGGGTTCAGACCCATCCCCAACCTAGATTTTTGAACTAGAGCAAATTCTAGCCCTTTGATTAAAGGATCAGCTGTGTTATTCTTGGTACCAACATAATCAACAGCTATCACCTTCCGAGACACAAGATCCCTTATAGATTTTAATCTAATTTGGATGTGTCTTCTGGTTTTACAGTTGTACTTGACACTTTTCAGTTTCTCAATTGTGGCAGTGTTGTCACAATGTACAGAGATTACAGGCATGGGCTTACTGACCATGGGCAACTCGGACATAAGTCCTCGAAGCCATTCAACTTCCAATCCAGTAGTGTCAAGGGCAACTAGTTCGGCCTCAAATGTTGACCTAGAAAACAGAGTTTGTTTGGTCGACCTCCAGGCGACTGCAACTCCGTCTAAGGTGAAAACATACCCCGTACAGCCATAACTCCCGGAGTTATAGGCAATCCAGCTTGCATCACTATATCCTTCAAGAACAGAAGGATATCTTCCATAATGCAGCCCAAGGGAAATCGTTCCCTTCAAGTATTTGAGAACTCTATTAAGAGCTTCCCAATGTGCTTTGCTTGGACATTGAGTATATCTAGCCAACCTAGTAACCGAGTAGGATATATCCGGTCTAGTACAATTGGCAAGATACATCAAACTTCCAATAATTTGAGAATATCTCAACTGAGCCATCGGTACTCCACTTTCATTCTTAGTAAGTGCAGCTGAAGGATCATATGGAGTCTTAGCTACTTTGCAATTCTTATAACCAAATTTCTCAATTATACTTTCGGTATAATCTAGATTACGATATTTGAAATATGCCACTAGTTGAACAAGTCAACTTAAGGCCAAGAATCACACTAGCTACTCCCATATCCTTCATCTCAAACTTACTTTTCAAGAATTCCTTAGTAGTATTAATTATCCTCATATCTGTTCCAAACAACAGGATATCATCGACATACAGACATAAGACAATACTACTATCACCAATATTTTTGCTATAAACACACTTATCAAACTCATTAGTAACGAATCCAAACGATGAGACAATTTTATCAAATTTCTCATGCCACTGCTTAGGGGCTTGTTTGAGTCCATATAAGGACTTAACAAGTTTACAAACCTTTCTCTCATTGCCAGAGGCCTCAAAACCTCCAGGTTGATCCATATAAATTTCTTCCTCTAGATCGCCATGCAAGAAAGCGGTCTTAACATCCATCTGATGAATAGGAAGATCATATACAGAGGCCAATGCTATAAGCATTCGGATTGTAGTCATTCTAGCAACAGGCGAATAGGTATCGAATAGTCTATTCCCTCCATTTGCTTGAATCCCTTAGCCACTAACCTAGCCTTAAACATGTCAACGGTTCCATCCGGTTTTAGTTTCCTTTTGAAGACCCACTTACATCCTATCGTGCTACAACCAGGAGGGAGATCGACCAATTCCCATGTCCCATTAGAGACAATGGAATCCATCTCACTCTTAACAGCATCCTTCCACTGCTTGGCATCAGAAGTGGCCATAGCAGCTTTGAAGGTTAGAGGATCACCCTCGACATTGTAAGTGATGAAATCACTTCCATAGTCCTTGGTGGTCCTTGCCCGTTTGCTCCTTCTTGGTTCAATCTCATCGTCATAATGAGTTGCACTAGAATCAACCCCCACATTTGTCAGCTCCTCTACTTGAGCAGGAATGGAATTAGTGGATGGGTTAGATTCCTTAGGAATCCGTCTTTCATGGGAAACACATCCTCAAAAAATGTTGCATCACGTAACTCAACTATAGAGTTCACATCTATGCCAGAAATTTCAGATTTTATAATAAGAAATCTCAATGCATAACTTGTTTCAGAATAACCTATAAATATAGCATCCACAGTTTTAGGTCCAAGCTTTTCCTTTTATGTGCGGGTACAAGTACCTTTGCAAGGCACCCCCACACTTTTAAGTGTTTCAGACTTGCCTGTCGACCTCTCCAAAGTTCAAACGGACTTTCCTTTCTATGTTTAGGAGGTACTCTATTCAGAATATGGCAAGCCGTATTCAAAGCCTCTCCCCACATATATTTGGGCAGTCCAGAACTTATGAGTAAACTGTTAATCATATCGGTAAAGGTTCTATTCTTACGTTCAGCTACACCATTAGATTGAGGAGTGTAGGGAGGAGTCTCTTCATGTACTATTCTGTTTCTTGGCAATAATACATGAATGGGTTAGACTCATATTCACCTCCTCTATCAGACCTTAACCGCTTAAGTTTCTTGCCAGTTGGTGTTTCTGCTTCATTCTTAAATATAATGAATTTATCTAAAGCTTCATCCTTAGAATTAAGCAAAAACACATAACAGTATCTACTAGCATCATCAATAAAGGTGAGAAAGTATTTCTTTTTGTCTTTGGTCAACAAGCCATTAAATTCACAAATATCAGTATGAACTAAATCTAAAATTTCAGAATTCCTCACAACCGATTTAAACAGACCTTTTGTAGATTTAGCTTCAACACATACATGACACTTAGAATTTTTATCAATAGCATGTTTAGGAATAATATCTAAATTCATCATTCTTTTCACAGAATCATAATTAATATGTCCTAAACGACCATGCCAAACATTTGAAGATTCAATGGAATAAGAAACAGGATAATCAATAGAACTAAAATTATTGTGCGAACAAACATCAGTTTCAACTCTAATTTTAAATAAACCATTCGAGGAATAACCTTTCCCCACAAAACTACCAGAATCCAAAATTATGACCTTATTACATTTAAAAGAAATTTCCAATCCTTCCCTAACTAAACTAGAACCACTAATAATGTTGCGACGAATATCAGGAACGTGATACACTCGATGCAGGGTAAGAATGCGCCCATTAGGAAACCTCAGGTCCACGCGTCCAGTCCCAAGCACCTTTGCAAAGACTAGAGTTCCCCATCGTCACCGATCTACCACGTTCAGCCGGTAAGACACAAATAGCAATTTATCAAAGACAAACGTGCACATTTGCCCCAGTGTCAACTAGCCACTCGTTGGGTTCATAGACAGTAAAGATTTCAGGATAAGAGGTTACATACTTTGTAACCTTGCAGGTCAGAGCGCCAACTCCAGGTGAGTCAGAGTCAGGATCATCATAATCCTTCGAACCCAACACCATGTTGACAGTGGATGGTCATCAGCAGAGCCTTGTGGTCCTTTTCCTTTCTTGGACGGGCAGTCCCTAGAAAAGTGTCCACCTTCTCCACAATTCCAGCAATTCAGTTTTGCTTTTGGCTTCTTAAAGTTATTTTTCCTCACTTTAACCTTATCATGGTTTTCTTTATCCTTAGAGTAAGTTTTCACAGCTTTTCCTTTAAACAAGCTTTTACCAGTCACCAAATTAGCAGCAGCCTCCACAGGTACGCTCGGTTGGTTACCATTGTGCACCTCCTGAATCGCAATTGCATTCATCAGCTCATTGAGTGTCAAGCTTCCAGTACGATGCTTGAGGGTCATACCGAATTCCCCCCAAGATCGAGGAAACTTCTCAATAATAGCCATGACAGCGAACTTCTTAGGAAGTCCCATGTCAGCATCCTTGAGCGATTGCAAAATGATTTGGAGTTCGTGCACTTGGTCGGTAATCGACTTTCCCTCGCTCATGCGATAATTCAGGAACTTACCCACTTGGTACTTTTCCACACCGGAGTCATCGGTGCTGTACTTTGTGGAAAGCGACTCCCACAAAGGACGCAGAAATGAGAGGAGCAGAGCAATAGACATCAAAGAGTGCATTCGACAAAGCTGACAGAATGCATCCTCGAACAACATCGTCCTGCTCCTTCCACTGTTTAACAGCAGCCACACTAGCGGTATCATCGGCTTTTAGAGCGGGACATTGAGATGACAAAGATACTGCATGCCCTTAATCGACGCCCGATCTTCATGCGTTGAACCAACGCTTGAAGTTCTTTCCAGCAAAATTCTCCGAAAGATCTGAGGTGTCAACTAGGGACTTAAAGGAAGAACTAGAGGTACTTCCAGACATGATTCAATAAACTATTTTCTCTTAGACTGTTGGAAATTAATTAACAGCACCACAGATTAAACAAGTAATTTAATCAACAATAGGGAAATTTATTAATCAAGTCAAGATCGTACCAATTAAAAAGCCAATAGCAAAACGACAGCAAGGAAAAAGGGATCAGGAAAAACAAACAGAAACAATAAAACAATCGATTAGAAAACTTATCGTGATTTGATCGAGTCGCCTTAGGAAGACTGTCCTAAGAGAAAATATTGCCCCCAATCGGTGCAACTCAGGTACAGGCAAATTTCTCCGAGGATAAAACGATCACGAATTACGTACCAAGAAAGATGAGCACACAGGTAGGTAATCGCCGGTGGTCCTATCTCAGTCGCCTTGAATCTCACGAACGGATTTCTGATGAACAGGGAGTAATTTAACAATGAAGTAAAACAAGAGAATTGATTTTCTCTTCAATTCCTCATTTTTTTAAAACCGGCCGAAGGAAGTATTATATTTATATGAATGGTAAATTAGGGTTTAGAGTCTTAATAAGACTTAAAAACAGCTCTAATTCGGTCCAGGAAAATTACCAAACCCGACACGAGCGCGGCCGCTCTCGAGGCTGGCGCGACCGCGCTAAGCACCAGCAACTTTTGGCGAGTTCTCGTCAGTCAAGCGCGGCCGCCCTTGGCCTTGGCGCGGCCGCCCTCCATGGCAGTGCCTCCGACGGATTTTCCCCTTAGCCAAATTCAGTTCAAGCCAACGACGCTCCAAGGTCATAGGTCTATGAACTTTCATATCACATACTCCCTCCGTCCCGCTAATATCCGCACTAAAACTGTTTGCGCGGGAATTAAGGAATATGATATTTTAATAAAATGTTGTGAGTGTAAAAGTAAAATAGGAGAGAGAATGAGTGGAGGGAATAGTAAATTATAATGGTGTTATGAGTATTAAAATAATGTAGGAGAGAGAATGAGTGGAGTAGGGTGAATATTTTATTAATATAAAGTTTCCTTTTTGGGAGTGTGTGGTTTGTAATGGGACGCCCAAAAAGGAAAGTGTGCGGTTTATAGCGGGACGGAGGGAGTATATCAAATATTCCAACATATATGACACTAGCCTAAGCCCGTGACCAAGGCCACGTTTTTTTATTTTGTTTTTTAAAATTTTTTTTTTTTAAATAAAAAAAAAAATTAAATTAAAAAAATTTTTTTTTTTTTTTTTGGGCAAAATGTGAGGGACCAAATAGTTCCTCCATTTTGAAATTCAAACTGAATGAAGAGAGAGAGAGAGAGAGAGAGAGAGAGAGAGAGAAGGGTATGTGTGTGTTTTTAAAAAAAAAAAAAAATTTATTTTTAAAGGGAGGACAAAATGGAAAAGTGACAAAATAGTGGGGGCAAAACGGTAAAGTTGACGAATGAAACTGTTTATGAAACTGTGCCAACCTTGCCTCATTTATACTATAGATTTATCGAAGGTTCATACATTTTCAAATATCGAACAAACATTGGTAAGTCAAACGAATATTTAAAGATTCATTAGGAATACATTTTCGTAAATAAAGTCAGAAAAGAATAGGGGGACAAATAAATTTAGGCAATAATATGTTGCTTCATTCTCGCAAACAGGAAAAATATTTTCCAATAAAATGATTGATACGTGTATTTGATAATGAGAAAATGAATTCGCTATTTTGCTCTGCATCAACTTGAAAAAGAAAACAGTTGGTATATACATCTCTCTTGATCCGTCTTTTCTATTTTCTTCTACATCATGGAAGCAGAAGATTTCTAATCATATACTTAATCCATTTCAAAATGTTTGTTCCATTTAATTTTTTTATTGAATTTTGATCACAAATTTATGAGAAATTAATCATGTTCATGAAATTCTAAAAATTGTTGTTGATAATATTATTAATGGTGAATCAATAGAAATTTTTAGAATTTCATGAACATAATTAAATTGTTATATATTTGTGGTCAAAGTTCAACAAAAAAAAATCAAATGGGACAAATATTTTGGGACGAAGGGAGTATTAGCTCCACCTAACCACCTCACTCTAAAACCCAACATCTACCTCTTCCAACGCCTGCAAACAACAACAATTATTGGATATGGTTAAATACAGGAAACAAAAAATACAGGGAACTAACAAAATTACCAAAATACCCATATAAACCAAAAATTCCGGCCAAATGGCCCGAATTCGAACCAAATTCCGCAAAAAATCAAAACCAAATTGCATATGTAAAAATCGAATTCCGACTTCGTTAACCGTTGGATCGTCGTGAAACTTCTGGGCTTTGGTCGCATCCCCTAGGCGCACATGATGACCGTTGGGATCTTTCAAATAATTGCCGGAGAGGGAGAAATGGCCGGCGGCGAATTTTTGGCTAAAATCTCCAAAAATTCGCTATATTAAAAATCAAATTCCCGCTTCATTAACCGTTGGATCGTCGTCAAATTTCTGGGGTATGTTCGCATCACTCAGGTGCTCATATTGACCGTTGGGATCAAAAAAATAATCAGCAGTGCCGGAGATATGGCCGACGGCGCAAATCCGGCGAGGCTATATTAAAAATCAAATTACCGCATCATTAACCGTTGGATCCTCGTCAAATTTTTGGGGTATGTTCGCATCACTCAGGCGCTCATATTGACCGTTGGGATCAGAAAAATAATTAGCGGTGCGGGAGATATGGCCGACGGCGCAAATCCGGCGAGACATCTCGTCTCGCGTAGGGCAAGGGCAGGATTGGAATTTTTCGTTCCCTGTATTTTTTGTTCCCTGTATTTAGTATTTACCACACTTATTAGACAAAGCAAACTTAGGCTCCTTTTGTTTAGCGTAAAATATTTTCCGGAAAATGATTTTCGATAAAATGTTTTTCGAAAAATGAAAATGTTTTTCGGAAAATAAGATAAAAATGAAGTTTTCCCCATTTTCTGGTGCGAAACAAACACCGGAAAATAAGGAAAATATTTTCCGAAAAACATTTTCCCCCAAACAAACGGAGACTTAGAGGAGTTCAGTTTGATTTTGGTGCAAAGTTTCACATTCAGCAACAATCATTCAACATCATAAATTAAGAATTTGGAGAGACGGAGAAACCTGCCGTCAATGAACACCGACAGAGAGCAATTAGAAAAATCAAATTGGAGACAGTCGTGATACATAAAAGTGCATGGGAAGTTATGGAGCATTGATGGAAGCTCCAGTTCCACTCCTACTCCCCTACACACGGAGCCGTACCTGAAAGCACACTCGGTCTTCTCTGATCAATGACGGCGAACGGGGAAGAAGGGAGTGTTTTAGAAAGAGGAGGGGGATGTTGGGAACCGTCAATTATGAGTCATAGGATGATTCGGTAAGAATTAATCTTAGCCACTAATATAAAGACAATATTCATCAAATAGACAATTGAAAAAGAGAGTTTGAATTCTGATTTGGGTTAGTATAGTTGTTACCTGATTTTGAGGAAGGGAGAATTTAAGCCGATGCGGAGCACTACCATACTGCCGGTTAGGGGAGAGAGGGAGTAGGTGAAATTGTTTGGAGATCGAAAAAGAAAAGAGATTGAAGCGGTTTTAGGTTTTTGGAAGAAAAACAATTTTTTTTGTTAGATTCAATCCTGACGCTTTTTGTCTTTTCTCAAACTCAACCCTAACTATTATTTATGGAGCTGGTCTCCTGTGAGAACAAGGGAATCCGTTTCATGCATGAGACGGTTCGACCCATGGGTGGTAGCTCATGCCTTTTAAAACAGGTGTTACGTAGAAAAAGTAATAGTTACCATCTCTTAATGTAATGACTGTATACATATAAAGTAACATTGTTAATAAGTAAACGTAATGTTTTGGTAGAAAAAACAATAGAGTAGAATCTTAACTATGTTTAGTGTGTGGATTGAATAATAAGGAGGGAACTATGGAATTCGATTAGATGGAACAAGAAAATGAAAAACGAGACAATGACAACGCGATTTGTTAACGAGGAAAACCTTGGAGGTGATAACCTCTTTGGAAAAAACCCCGGGAGTTAGGTCTCCAACCTTAAAGGTTTCACTATAATGATCACAATTACAACTTCGGAAGATAATGGAGAGGATTACAAGAGTTTGTGTGTAAAGTGTGTGCGTATGAGCATGAGTATCATTTTCCGTCTCCATTTCCCCTTATATACAAGTAACTAAGAAAGAGTCAAATATGGTTCCTACAATCTCGGCATTGTGGTTTATCTTTTCAACCTCCGTGAGACCAAGTCGCCCTAGCCGTTTGAAGGTCTGTTGAACGTGCTTGAAGGTTGTTTCCGCATTCTTCTCTTAATTACTGAAAAATAAGAATAATAATATTAGGAAATATTGGACAAGTAAATATTTAAAACGATACTTACAAGGTGTAATGACATCTCGTTATGCAGATCAATCGAAGATGTCGTCATGTCAAAAAATGCCCACAACAATTTGTCCCCAAAAACATTTGACTATGTAGGCAATCGAAGAGGCAAAATGTTTTTCCTTTTGAATTAATGATCCAACCGTTACTCGCTCGACGGACGTTCTTGGGAGACGTGGCGATGAAATGCACGGTTGGGGAGAGCGTTAATTTTGAAAAGGGATTCTTTTTTCCTTTTTATTAACCGCTTGAGAAAACTTATCTTCTCAAATCTTCTTTTCACCTCCTTTGGCCCACGGCGCCGTTCGCTTTCAAGGTAAAATCTCTCCATCTTTTACCTGCTTCATTTGTTTTATTTTTCTCTTGATTAACCGTTCATCTTCTAACTGGCTTCAAATGTGACGGTTTAGGAATACGAGGCGAGAAAAAAGGAAGAGTTTTGATAACCGCAATTTCTGGATAATTATTTGTGATTATCCAATCCTCTACAAATTCTTTATCCAAATCATACGTCTCTTTCTATATTACGAGGAGAGAAATTTTCTTAAGCATACAGCTTCTATAATTACGACGCTCTTCAAGTAAGTTGGGATCAACGTATCACTTGGCTATTTCATTGAATCCTGCTAACATATATTCTTATATGCAGTGACTTTCTCCGGCTTGACGGCAAGTGATATTGTGGCCAAATATAAAGGTAAAATGAAAGCGGAAGAGAACATACCAGAGATAAACAAGATTACTCCGAAGAGAAAAAGGTTGGAACAAATCCCCGGCGTAGAGAAACAAATTTGGAGTGAAGAAGTGTTGGAAAATCAGGTAAGATTTGCTTTTGAATCGTAGACACCTTGATCCTCTTTTATTTTTAGTAAAATACCTCCTCTTGTTGATGATAGATTGTCTCGATGGCCAAATTAATGTCCAAAGAAATCAGGACATTGAGGGAAAAGTGTGATACCCACGACATGAGTAAGGCTGAATATGAGAAGGATTTGAGGGAGGCTGCAAGCATAATAAGGGAAAGGGGATTGGAGATCAGGGACAAAAATGAAGAGATATTAAAATGGCGGTCCAGCTTGCAAGCGTCGACATCGATCATGAAAGGGAGATGGAAGCATTTCGGAATGACTTGGTGCATGAGACCGCAAAAGCAGCCTTTGAAACTAGAATCCAAATGATTGAGGAATATCAAGCAGAGAGCACGTGAATTGGAACCCTGAGTGAAGAGAAGATGGCTTTGCAGCGGATTCACGAGGAAAAAGCAATCGATGATTTCAAGGATCTAGAGCAGCCGCGAGGACACCGACCTGGGGTGATTTCTAGGAGAAGTTATTCCAGAGCAATACCTCCGACAAATGCCACTGAAAAGGTAAAATAAACTTGCTCTTAATATTGCTTGGGTGGAATCCCTTAAGACAATTTTTATTTTGGTTTGGTTTGTAATAGGTCCTTAAGGGCCAAAGACAATCTTTTTTAAGTGTTGGGTTGGTTCAACACTTTTGCACTTTTACTTTGGTGGTTTGGATATATTATGGTTATTTTAGTTTAGTTATGGTTTAATGGTTTTCAAGCACGTCAAGGCTTGTTTCTTTTTTGGATAATTTTTCGTATGTTTTTCACATATGGTGACATGATAGTATGTCAGAATAATAGGTATTTAGGATGACATGTAGATGTCATAAACCGTAGATACTTAGATGACACGTATATGCCATAAACCGTAGATACTTAGATGACACGAATATGCCATAACCATAAGAATAATACTTAAGATCAATCATCTAACTGAGTGGGAATGGGTAAGCTATATGAGTTTACCCATATGTGCCCACCCCACACCTCAATTAGCGAGATAACTTGCGCTCCAGGCGAAGGTGTGGTAACCTAACTTCTTAAGAAAGAGGTAATTAACTCTTTAAACCTTAGAAGGGATTGTGTACCTTTACTTGAGAAGAGATGGCCAGTCTCTAACGGAGGAGAAATCGTTGTTCTTTGCGTGCATTCGATATGTCCCCATGTAAATGTGTCAATACCTCATAAGATAGAAACACGTTAAAAACGGACGCCAACAAAAGTTGACGTCTCTTCACAAAGTGTATTAGCGACATCTTAACTTGTAAATAATAAAAGAGATGCATAGGAGAAAAGAAAGGTTGTAAAGAGTTGAAAGACGATTCATACCTAGAAAGATGAGTTCATGGAAAATCATACTTAAATGTAATACCTTTTGAGATGAATGGCGTTCCAACTTCGCGGTATCATTTGGCCATCCAAGGTTGCAAGGCGATATGCTCCTTTTCCGGCTTGTGCATCTATTAAGTAGGGTCCCTCCCATTTTGGGGCGAGCTTGCCTGCATTGGGCTCCTTGGTATTTTGGAATGCCTTTCGTAGGACTAAGTCTCCTACTTGAAACCTTCTGACCCTGACGTTTTTATTGTATGATCTGGCTACCCTTTGCTGATACGCTGCCATGCGAACTTTGGCCATGTCCCTTAGCTCGTCCACAGTATCCAGGTCATGTATCAAGATGTCTTTATTATGTTCAGATGTTAGTAAGCTGTATCTTGCCGTTGAATTTTCTTCTCGCGGGATTTGTTCCAAGGAAAATGTTTTGAATTTGGCCGAAATAATTTTTACAATTTCCAAATATGTCGTCATTTTAGCATTTTTCGCGTCGTAGGACCCATTGTATTGATTAACAATTAGTAATGAATCCATGAACACCCGGATATGCTTGACATCTAAGTCTTGGGCTGCTGTTAAACCTGCGATAAGTGCCTCGTACTCTGCTTCATTGTTGGTAGCCTTGAAGCTGCAACTGATAGATTGTGGTATTATGTCCCCTTGTGGTGATTTTAGTACAACTCCAAGACCTGTACCTCTCATGTTGGAAGCACCATCCGTGTAGAGAGTCCAAATTTTCAGAATGTCATCATCTTGAAGTTCCGTACTTCCAATTCCACCTCTTGTTGTAGGGTTGGATCGAAATCGGCCACAAAATCTCGCGGGCTTGAGATTTTATTGCTTCTAGGCTCGTACTTGATATCGTATGTGCTTAATCAGACCCATTTCGCCATTCGACCCGACATCTCTGGTTTTCTCATGACATTCTTAATAGGATAGTTAGTGCGTCTGATAATAGTATGTGTTTCAAAATAGTGCCTTAATTTAACGAAGCGCTTATCAAAGCTAAAATTAATTTTTGTAAATGAGAATACCTCGGTCTCAAAGATCTAAGAGTGTCTTACTTATATAAGTAGATGGGTTGCTGATTGCACATCTCGTTCGTTATCAAGACTCGCACTTACAGCGCCTTCTGGATACCGCTAGGTAGATGTAAAGATGTTCTTCTATCCGAGGTTTGGGCCAATAAGGGAGGTGTCGACAAGTAAGTTTTGAGTTCCCGAAAAGCTTTTTCATGTTGATCCTCCCATTGAAACTTTTTGTTCTTTCTTAAGATGTCGTAGAAAGGTTTGCATCGATCGAGGATTTTGAAATGAATCTAGTGAGTGCGGCAATTTTTCCCGTTAGTCTTTGGACGTCCTTGACAGATTGAGGTGATGACAGTTGAGAATGGCGCGTATTTGTTGGGGGCGGCTTCAATGCCTCTTTTAGTGACCATATAGCCCAAAAACTTGCCGGCTTTCATTCCGAAGTTGCATTTAATGGATTAAGTTTCATATTGAAACAATCCAAGATGTCAAAGGCTTGAGAGAGATTGCTAATGTGGTCCTCGGCCTTCTTAGACTTAACAACCATGTCGTCGATGTATACCTCCATTGTGTCCCCAATCCGATCCTTAAACATCTTGTTGACGAGCCTTTGATACGTTGCACCCGCATTTTTAGTCCAAAAGGTACATGGCAATATAACAATAAATACCTCGAGGGGTTATGAAGGCAAGTGTCTTCTTGGTCGATGGTTCCATCCGAATTTGTTGAAATCCTGAGGACGCGTCCATGAATGTGAGGAGTTCGTGACCTGAGGTGGCATTAACTAATGAATCTATGTGCGGCAAAGGGAAAGGATCTATTGGGCAGGCCTTATTTAAGTCGGTGAAGTCGACGCAAACTCGCCATTTCCCGTTTCTCTTCTCTACCACAACCACATTTGCCAACCATCTTGGATAATCGACCTCTCGTATCATGTTGGCTTTGAGTAAGCGCTCTACCTCCTCCTTGATGATCCGATTTCTGGTTTCGCAAACTTTCTACGTTTCTGCACCGGCTTTGAAGTCGGGGTCTATGTTAAGTTTGTGAGTGATGATATCTTTGCTAATGCCGATCATGTCATCATGTTTCCAAGCGAAACTTTTTATTACCGTTTCTTAATAGGTTCACAAGCTTCTCCTCCATATCTAACGATATGTCGGTGCCAATAAGTACTTTGATGTCGGGTTGGAAGGATCTAACAATACTTCTTTCACATCATCCTCCCTAGCTTCCAGGACTTCACGTACTTTCTTCGGTAATTGCTATGCTTGTTTTGGAGATGTAGACGCCTTCATTGAAGTTTTGTAACATTCCTTGGCCACCGTTGATCATCAGTAAATCTTAGCGACACCCCAAGGTGTTGGAAACTTCACACATTGATGGTAAGTGGAGGGTACGGCCTTCATTCCATGAATCCACGGTCTTCCAAGAATTACATTGTAAGATGTTGTGCAATCAATTACACAAAACCGTTCCACGGTGTTGAGGCCCTTTGAATATATTGGAAGCTTTATCTCCCCCACTGTTTCTTTGACTTCGCCACTGAAGCCTACCAAAGACCGAAGATTTTTGACAATCTCCGATTCCGGATGTTCATTTCTTTAAGGGTACCCAACATAATAAGATTGACTGAGTGCCCCATCTACCGTAATACGTCGTATGGCATGGCGATCCGCAAGGAAATGACAGACCGTCATGATGGGGTTCCAAAGTTATCACGATCACTTTCATCAAAGACACCGGGTGCAAGGTATCGACATCCCGGGCCGTCTCTCCGGCTTTTCATCTTTTGACTCCTTAGCATGTCGCTTTTGCGGCGAATAGGATGTTCCACATATTTCGAGCCTCCACTAATGAAGTTGATCACCTTTGTTGACGCCGGGGGAGAACCGGGTCTTTCACTTCACGAGGAGCTTCGTACTTTCAGCCTTTCTTCTTTCTCGGATCCCAACAGCTCCTTAAGATGTCCTTTCGAGAGCAAGTAAGCGATCTCCTTTCTTAATGCGATGCGATCTTCTAACATGCCCAAAGTCTTCATGGTAAGCACACCATTTTGATTTGTCACGCCATCCCGCGGTGGTTTTGTCCGTTTTCTTTGGCCATCGGCTTTGTCTCCCGGGTTGCCCATTGCGCAAAGTACACCAAATATCAACGGAAAAACAATAATCAGAAATGTTAGGCACATTATCATTATCTTCATCCTCACCGTCTATTGAATTAATTTTGCTAGTGTCAATTCTTGGATAAGGATCGGGACGGTTGTTTCGCGATGGGAAGATTCACTTTCTATCGGGATGGTCATATGTCGACGTCTTGGATGATGATGACTTTGATCTTCGCAGCTCATCTTCCTCCAGTCTTATGAATCTCAATGCCCTGCTCCCGACTTCCTCCACCACATAAGGAGTCATTACCAAATCTTGGTAATACTGCGAATCTTTCTTCAACCCCATTTTGAATGCTTCGTGTGGCCGATATGTCAAGATTGGGAATTTCCAGCACCTCTTTATTGAACCGTGGACGTAATCCTTTAGGGTTTCATTAGCCGCTGAGTTACATTGTCAGAAGGTCACTTGTCACAACCTTTCAAATTGTCGATCGCATGAGAATTGGTTATAGAACATGTTGATGAGGTGGGCGTATGAACCAATTGAACCCGGGCCGCCTAATCAACCATTTGAGAGCCGGTCCGGATAAGGTGGATCCAAATCCCACTCGCATAAGCAAGCCTCCGGAATTGAAGTGGAATATGGATTATGTCCATCTTTTCTCGATAGTGTGCCACGTGCTCCTTCCGGGTCCGTGGTGCCGTCGTACAACTTCATAGATGGTACATGAAGCGCTTCGGTATGTCGACATTTGCAATTGCTGGGACAAACCGAGACCGATTGTAGGCCATTTGCAATTCTTGGTTGAATTGGAGGAGTCACACCTGGTACGTTCATTACCAATTCTCCGAGATCCTCGCATCCGTTTAGCTAGTGGGTTTCCCGCAAAAGGGTCGCCCATAGGAATACGATTGAAATTATTATTATTGAAAAGATTATCAAGCAAACCAGAGTTGTCCGTAGTAGTCGTGACAAGAGTCTTGCCTATAAATGGAATGAATGGAGTGAATCCTCGCAGGAAGATGGTGTCAAAGGGTGTCCCCTAGGGCAAAGATGTTGACATCATGAAAGATGTCGGCGGAGGAGGATTGCCCATTGGAATGAATTCATTCTCGAAATGTAGATCCTCCGAGTTGTCAAAGTTGAGAACCTCGCGCGCGTGGTGATATGTTTTCAAGCCGAGATGCTATGAGTTGTTGGTCTTTCTACATCTGAATCATGGAATTGGTCAACACCTTCGAATTGTTATCTTCTTGGTCCAACCTTTGATTCAACCCGGTTAGGACACTCCGATGTCAAGATTCCGCATTGGAAGAGGTCGCCCCTTTTGTGGAGTCTTCGTAGGTTGAGTTGGCCGAGATCCGGTCGAGGAGGCGGTGGTAACAAGCCGGTTCTACCTCCCGATGTGGGAACAACGGTGGGACCTTTGCCGGCGGTGGACACATTGGTGGGTGCAGACATAGTGAATTCGATTAGGAAATGTTTCAAATAACCGATAAACCACGAGGCCCCTCGGTGGGCGCCAAATTGTTTTGGTAGAAAAAACAATAGAGTAGAATCTTAACTATGTTTAGTGTGTGGATTGAATAATAAGGAGGGAACTATGGAATTCGATTAGATGGAACAAGAAAATGAAAAACGAGACAATGACAACGCGATTTGTTAACGAGGAAAACCTTGGAGGTGATAACCTCTTTGGAAAAAACCCCGGGAGTTAGGTCTCCAACCTTAAAGGTTTCACTATAATGATCACAATTACAACTTCGGAAGATAATGGAGAGGATTACAAGAGTTTGTGTGTAAAGTGTGTGCGTATGAGCATGAGTATCATTTTCCGTCTCCATTTCCCCTTATATACAAGTAACTAAGAAAGAGTCAAATATGGTTCCTACAATCTCGGCATTGTGGTTTATCTTTTCAACCTCCGTGAGACCAAGTCGCCCTAGCCGTTTGAAGGTCTGTTGAACGTGCTTGAAGGTTGTTTCCGCATTCTTCTCTTAATTACTGAAAAATAAGAATAATAATATTAGGAAATATTGGACAAGTAAATATTTAAAACGATACTTACAGTGTAATGACATCTCGTTATGCAGGATCAACTGAAGATGTCGTCATGTCAAAAAATGCCCACAACACGTAATACCTGTTTTAAAAAAACAAAAGCTCGTTTTTATCCATTTTTTCAAATGTAATACAAACTATATGTATTACATTTGAAATGTAATAACTTATTTTAGTTATAATAAGTATTATTTTTGCCAAACGAAGAAAACATAGGGAAAAACACTATTACTTTTCTGTATATATGTATTATTTTTACCCATTTTTTCAAATATAATACAAACTATATGTATTATAATACAAACTATATGTATTACATTTGAAATGTAATAACTTATTTTAGTTATAATAAGTATTACTTTTGCCAAGCAAAGAAAACATAAGGAAAAATACTATTACTTTTCTGTATATATGTATTATTTTTACCCATTTTTTCAAATGTAATACAAACTATATGTATTACATTTTAAATGTAATAACTTATTTTAGTTATAATAGTATTACTTTGGCCAAATGAAAAAAATATAGGGAAAAACACTATTACTTTTCTGTATATATGTATTACTTTAATACATACAAACTATTACTTTATATGCATACAATCATTACATTATGTTATAGTAACTATTACTGTTCACAAATCGAAAAAAAATATCATTTCTGTCTCTGTCTCTCAGCAACAGCAAGCCTTTCTCCTTCCAAAATCCCTTTATCTCCAAATTCAAATCTCAAATTAATCTAAATCACATCAAACATCAATTCACTCAAATTTGTATAAATGGATTCAGAGTATTGATATCAACGGCAAGGAGGTCAAAGCTCAGATTTGGGGTGGAATTGGGTGAAGGTTTGGCCGGAGAAGGAAGGATTGGTGTTGGTGAAGAAGGCCGCCGGTGGTGAAGGTTAGGTTAGGGAGGAGATTGGCCGGAGAAGATGGATCTGAGGAGCGGGCTATGAAACTTTGCGTCTAGAGAGAGAAGGGACTGCGGCTAGAGAGAGAGAGAGGAGGGAGAATGTCTGTGAATTGAAGGGAAATTGGGATAGGTTTGGAGGTGAGGATCGGTAATGGAGGTTGAGGAATAGGATTGGTGAAGGTTGAGAGAGATTGGTTGAAGAAGAAGAAGACGACGCCGACAATGGGGGATTTGCGGATAGAGAGAGAGACTGTTTACGTATTGAGAGAGAAAGAGAGAGCTGTGTGTTCAACGGGTTGGGTCGTGTTCAACGGGTTGGGTCATGGGTCAAAAATGACCCATCTCATCCATGAGACGGGTTATGGTGTTCTCATATAAGTTTTTGTCTTATTTGTGTGTTGGTTAAAACTCACCTCTATTTTAATATAAATATGTAATAAATGCAAAATTTATGATACTACATCTATGTCAAAAAACTATAAATTAAATGACTTATCTACCCCTATATCTCACAATTACACCAATAATGACCAAATACATTCTCTAAACTTTTCTTTATAGATGTTGATGCTGCCAGAAACGATCGGATCAGCTCAAATTTAGCGGACGGTTGTACTACGATGATTGATCAGCCTGAAACAGAGAAAAAAACACGTAAACTAAGCCGGGGCTTCTCCGGCGAAGGCCCTCCGGCGTGAGAGTAAGTATTTACTTTGTGAGAGAGAGAAATCAATTTGACAGAGCTTAGAGTCAAAAGATAACGTAACAAAATATGTGAATTATGGCTTGTATTTATAGGTATAGCAATGTATAATCCATGTTGAATTGGATTGCTAAGAGATAAGATATTAATCCAAAGAGGATTATATTTGATGAGTCCTTGTTGGACCTGAATTTGGCATGTGAGGCGGTTACAATCCTAGAAAGATTATAACTGTTCAATGTCCTTATTTGAATAGGACTGGTATAAACTGCAACTCTTCACGGTAAGTCGATATGGTCTCTCCTTGTCATACGTGGCCAGGTCAGCCTACGATGAGCCGGGGAAGAGGTAAGAGATAAATGAGAAACCCGCCATGATGATTTGATAGCCGAGGAGGTCTCCTCGTCGTCAAGGGAGCTCCAGCTCGGCCTTGGAGGGAGGTCTTCCTCGGTATTGGGTTGGGCCCTAGTCATTTCGCCTGCTAAGTCTAGGTCGACTTAGGGGGAACAACGAGGTGGCTTGGTACGAGAAAACCCATTTCCTTCCTCGTATATGAGACTTGATGAATTATTTTTAAAGCCCAATCTTCTTGGGTCTTGTTCGAACTAAGCTCAAGTTCGTATCTCGATTTATATTGTTCAGACGTAATAAATTCAGATATTGTGACGCCACAACTACACTCATAACTATAAAGCCAAAAACTAAACTTCATCTTCCATTCCATAAGTTAATTTATGTAAATGCAAACCTTAAAAATCAAAATTAGAAATTTAAACATTAAGAAGATAACAAACATAATTAAACTATAAGAAGAAGAAAAATAAAAATAAAGCTGAACGAGTAACAATAGTTGAGCTGTAATCATAGTGGCAATTGTCAGCAAGCTAAACCAAACACATTTTTATAGAGCGCTCCCATGCATGACACTTTTTTTTTTCTCTAAATCCTTCTTGAAAAAATATTAACCTTCTTTTTTTTTTCTTTCTTTTTTATATTTCAGCATTCATCACTTTAAATATAAATGTTAATTTTTTGAAATATATGAAAAAAGTATCACATCTGTTTCAAAATAAATTTTAGTTTTTAAATTTATATGGATAAAAATAAAATTTTATATTGTGAAAATCCTTCTTAAAAATAAATGTTATTTTTTTAATTTATAATTTTAAAGTATCTATTTTTAAATATAGTTTCTCTATCCCAAAATGGATGTTCATATAATTAATTCGTACCAAAATGAATGTCTACTATTTTTATTTTTTAATATACCTCTTTCCATATTCATTCCTCTCAATCTTTCTTTGAATGTAATAAATGCATAAATAATGACACAACAACTATCCAAAACTATAATAAATGTCTGCAACTTTAATTGATATTATAATTTATGTAATTAGTAATAACGATTCCCTCCCCCCCCCCTCCCTTTACTATTTATTTTAACTCAATTCATCTTGTATTTCTTCGGGAAAATAGCTTGGTTTACAAACAATAATAATTTAAATATCATGTTTTTATGATTGTTTTTTTACAACTTTTCACAATATATTTTAGTTTTTAATGATTACATTAATTAAATTTTGACAAGCAAGTTATAAAAACATATTGAGCCTAATATTTATTTTTTAAATAATGTTTGGTAGTATTTTCAATAAAGTTAAACACAATATAAAGATTATTGTACTTATTCATCTAAAAAAACCTTTGTCTATTCACTTCCGCGTGGTAATTATATTACTTATTCATCCCCTCCTTAATATCTCATTGTATGGATTTTCACTAAAATTTGTTAATGCCAAAATTGTGAAGTGTTAAGAAAACACTATTTTTAACAATTTAATCAAATCAATAAAAAAACAAATTAAAGAGTTATAGTACCTGCTACTCTATAAAGTTGTTTGTGATTAACATGCAAATCAATTACTCCTTCTTTTGTTAGAATTAATTACACTAACATGTTCAAAATCCTAAAGAACACATAATGTAATCTGCAGCGAAAGATTAGATCGACATACCTCCTGCCATTGCGCCGGAATCGAAATCGGAACGAAGTCGGAATTGCACCGACGGAGACTTGAAAGACTTCTAAATTCTTACTCTCTCCCTTTACTGATGGTGTGTATTCCTTATGTGAGAATGAGTGAATTTAGGGACTTCCAAAATGCTTTTATTTGTAGTCTCTCTCCATCGAAGAGAAGTTACTAAACATGGGTAGTTTATTGACGGTTACCACGTTCATGTATATGGCTAAAGATGATGGGTGGTTACGGAGCGGTTGCCGGCGGTTGCTCCATCTACAATGTGGACCACTAAAGGGAAAAATCCAACATTCTCCCACTTGGTCCACAAACTCCACCATATATCTCAATGAGGGACCAAATGCATGAATCATGGCGATAGGTTCTCTAACTATGAGTATTATCTTCCATGTATTACAATACATTTAGTACCTCAAAAACTAACCCAAATAACTTAATGAATAAGCCCTATGTTTATTCAAGGTCCGAACTTAATGATATTTTCTCGAAATGAATGTGCACAACTGAATGAGAAACATCAACTGAAGTAAGAATTTCATCAAAATAACAAACGTACGTACAATGAAGATTTACATAATGGAACCAAGTCCCATTCTAACTACATGATCCTTAAACCCCTTTGGTGGCATGCCTTTAGTCAAAAGATCGGCAATCATCAACTCAGTGCTAACGTGCTCAATGACCAATTTATTTTCCTTAACACGTTCTCTAATGGCTAAGTACTTAATGTCGATATGCTTACTTCGACTACCACTTTTGTTGTTCTTAGCCATAAAAACAGCAGCTGGGTTGTCACAATACAATTTCAATGGCCTAGAAATTGAATCAATGATTCTAAGCCCAGACATGAAACTCTTTAACCACACACCGTGTGAGGTAGCCTCAAAACATGACACGAACTCGGCCTCCATAGTGGAAGTAGCAGTCAAGGACTGCTTCACGCTTCTCCAAGATATAGCTCCACTGGCTAACATGAAACATACGCGGATGTTGATTTGCGAGAGTCAACACAGCTAGCAAAATCTGAATCGGAGTAGCCAATCACCTCCAAATTATCGGCCCGTCTATACATGAGCATGTAATCCTTCGTTCCTTGAAGGTATCTCATGACCTTCTTTGCAGCTCTCCAGTGATCAATTCCTGGGTTACTCTGATATCTCCCAAGCATCCCAACAACAAATGCAATGTCAGGTCTGGTGCAGACCTGAGCATACATAAGGCTTCCAACAGCTGAAGCATATGGAATGTCTTTCATTTGTTCCCTTTCGAGCTCATTCTTGGGGCACTGGTCCAGGCTAAACTTGTCACCCTTCACAATGGGTGCTACACTAGGTGAACAATCCTTCATCCGAAATCTCTCTAAAACTTTGTTGATATAGGTCTCTTGAGACAAACCCAATATGCCTCGAGACCTGTCTCTATGGATCTTAATGCCAATGACATAAGATGCCTCTCCCATATCCTTCATATCAAAGTTTTTCGAGAGAAATTGTTTCACATCGTATAGCAATCCTTTATCATTGGTTGCAAGCAAAATATCATCCACATATAACACAAGGAAACAAATCTTGCTCCCACTAACCTTGAGGTATATGCATTGATCCATCACGTTCTCTTCAAATTCAAATGAAGTGATGACGTTATGGAATTTTTTATACCATTGACAGGAAGCTTGTTTCAATCCATATATGGATTTATCACTACAAGAAAGAATGCTATTTACGGCGCTCATTTACGGCGGTGGACACGCATCCGCCGTATATATCATATATATACGGCGGTTGTGTATACCGCCGTATATAACTAATATATACGACGGACGCGACCGCCGTAAATAAGTAAATACGTATATTTCACATGTATGTGTATGAGATCGAAGTTATATACGGCGGTATATCAGTAGCCGCCGTATATAGGTAACTATTATCGGCGGTTAATATGCGTCCGCCGTAAATAATGAAGTTATATACGGCGGTATATCAGTAGCCGCCGTATATAGGTAACTATTATCGGCGGTTAATACGCGTCCGCCGTAAATAATGTGTATTATTTACGGCGGTGTACAATATCCATCGTAAATGTTATTAAATACCAGGAAACCAAATTTCCTTATTCAGTTTCGCGGTAGTCTCTGTCTCTCCCTCTCTTTCTCTCCTCCATAGCAGCTAGGGCACGAAGATCTCCATAGCTAGGGCACGAAGATCTCTTTCTCTCCTCCAAATCAGCAGGTTGGTATTTACTTTTAATTTTTTGGTTTTTATTGTTCTTGGTCTTGGTCTGTACTCAGTCTCTCTTTCTCTCCTCTAGCGTATCTCAGTCTCTCTCTCTCCTCCCGGCTGAAAATTGAGCTTTGCTTTCTTCAATCAACAACAATCAGGTATACATTTCTTTCCCCTTTTCTAATTTACTTTTAATTTACGGGTTTTTTTGTTCTTGGTGTTGTGAGTTATTGTTGATGTTCTTGTTGTTGTTGTCGTTGGTATTGCTTGATCTCTGTTTTTTTGTTTGTTTTTTTTTTAACTCAATAATGTTAGTACTCCGATATATTATATTTTGTTCTTGGTGTTGTGAGTTATTGTTGATGTTGCTGTTGTTGTTGTTGGTATATAACTAGGTTGATGTAAGCCCCAATTTTGAGCCTAATATACATCAATGAACCCTCACTCTGATAGCTTTGTTATTGAAATGTTCAAAAATTGGACATTGTTACCCCTTGTTCATGTTAGGGAAGCTTGATTTTAAAAATACATTTAGTAGTTTTGTTATCTTTCTGTCTCAATTTGAGTTTCATGTGGGAATTAGTTGTATGGACCAGAGAGGGTAGCAGGATATTGCTTGGTTTTGTGATGGTTTTTGAGTTTCTTACTCACTCTAGTTTGTTGAAATTACTACTCTTTTTGTAACTGTTTGCAAATGAGTCTTAGTTGGACAATATTTCAAACTTTGCAACATCATGTTCTCATCTCTCAAAAAAATGTGTATAGAACATTCACTTTCTTTGATGCTGTTTTTATTTCTTGTCATTTTCTCACCCATAGGATTGAAGGCACACAATTAAAATAAGATAATTTTGGGTAAGTTTGATTGTTTGATTGTTTTGTGTTGTTTCTACTTGGTACATGCATTTTGGGAATGGAATGAGTGTTAGAAAGGAATTGACGTTAGGGTTTTGATAATTAGTGAGGAACACTGATATACGTGTCCATTTTCTTTCTTTATTTCACTAAATGATGGCCGAACAAAATGTTAGGTCATTGGTATCTGAGGTCGAAAGTTTGTTTGAGATCCTTGTTGGGTATCAGGGTATGGGTGGGGTCAGGGTTGGTACTTAGAGTTAGGGGTGGGGTGACATAGGGATGCTAGTTGCTGCCTTGTCAGATAAGTGGCATGTTTGAATGTTAAAATTTTGAGAATTACAATTGAGTCTCATAGTAAAATATGTAGTTTTAAGGCCACTAGCCTCTCAAAAGAATGAATGGACTTTGAGAGTTTAGTTAGAAAGAATTAAGGCCACTAGCCTCTCAATGCCTTTTCTTTTATCTTTCTTTATTACTTGTCACAACACTTCCTAGCTTTTACTTTGTGGGCATGCCATGATTCCTCCTTACCCATTTCTACATGTGAGATATTCAAATTTTCAAATGGAAAGTTGTTCACTTCTTGCTTTATACTAAAGTTACTAAAATTCTCTCTCTCTCTCTCTCTCTCTCTCTCTCTCTATCTCTCTCTCTCTCTCTCTCTCTCTCATGAGAATATATGAGTGAGCATGCCCTACAATGTAATTAACACCCAACATAGTGGGCGTACGTGTGCTAATCTTACTTTATCGCAACTACTCCTTCCTATTTAAATACTTATTTCCTCAGAGAACGAATGAATGTTGTCATAGGGTTATACTATATCATGGGCCCAAGTTCGACTAATAGGCTAGGCTCCAACAATGTGTATTATCTATATTTGGACAAAAGTTGTACATATTTAGACTATGTTTGTTTATGAGTTTATTTTTATTCTAAAATTTGTGTCTCTCAGTCTTATATATAGGTTGTATTTTAACGTTAAAAATATCAAGTCAAGTCATATATGGACAAAAGTTGGATTGATTTGGATAATCGAATTTCAAATGAGTATTTGTCTGGGGTTGACAATTTTCTCGATTTTGCATTCTCAAAAAAGTCTGTTGGTGTTAAAGAAATATATTGTCCTTGTAAAAAATGCGCAAATCGTTACCAAAATGACCGTGCAACCGTGAGATCACATTGTATTGAAGTGGGATTTCAAAAAGATTACAAGAATTGGATTAGGCACGGGGAAGAGTACATTTCGGCGCGTAAGAATGATAATAATGATATGACAACTGAAGATGGCATTGAAATTGAATTGGGCGTGCAAGATTGTATGAGGCGAATGGTACATGAAGGGATGGGTATGCCGGATAGTAACCAGCCAGGAATTGAAGAAATCGTACAATCAGATGCATCCACCGCAAAGTTTCTTAGACTTTTGAGAGATGCTGATCAAGCCTTGTGGGAAGGGTGTTATAAGTTTACAGTACTCTCATTTATTGTAGAACTTATGCACTGGAAGGCTAATTATCGAGTGGCCGATAAGGGATTTACTTCTTTATTAAAAAATTCATTAGGGCATTGCCTCGGTCGGCGAAAGTGCCAAGTTCCTATCGTGAGGCGTACAAGATGACTGCGGATTTGGGTTTTAGTTATAAAACGTGGGACGCGTGCATTAATCATTGTATGTTGTTTCGAAATGAAACTGAAAAACTTACTAAATGTGAAATTTGTGGAGCCTCTAGATGTAAGCAACAAGAAGAAGGGGGTAGCGGTGAAGGTGCGGAAACAAGTGGCAAGAATAAACTTCCCAAGCAGGTAGCGATGAAGTAAGTATGGTATTTTCCCTTAAAGCCAAGGTTGCAAAGGTTGTATTGGTCATCTAAGACCGCGACACTCATGAGATGGCATGCCGAGAAAAGAATAGACGATGGTGTGCTGAGGCATCCTGCAGACTCTCGTGCGTGGAAGGAATTCGATGAACGTTATCCATTATTTTCAAGTGAAATTCGGAATGTTAGATTGGGATTAGCATCTGACGGATTTAATCCTTTCAGAACAATGACTATATCTCACAGTACTTGGCCGGTTGTGCTTATGTCATACAATCTTCCACCTTGGTTATGCATGAAACAACCATATTTCTTCTTGTCGGTGCTTACTCAAGGACCAAAAGGGCCAGGCAACAAGATAGATGTGTATCTCCAACCGTTAATTGATGAGTTGAAGGAATTGTGGGAAGATGGTATATCAACTTATGATGCATCAAGGAACGAGTTGTTTACTTTACGAGCTTCACTATTATGGACAATAAATGACTTTCCTGCATATGCAATGTTGTCTGGATGGAGCATTAAAGGTGAATATGCTTGCCCTTGTTGAAATGTGAGACCTCAAGCACGATGGTTGGATAATGGTGGCAAGTATTGTTATATTGGTCATCGACGCTTCTTGCCTAGGAGTCATGCTTTTCGTAAGGATAAAGGCTCTTTTGATGGTACTCATGAAGTGAGAGATAAGCCCAAGTTATTGTTTGGAACAAAATTGCTTAAACAAGTTGAAAATATGGAAACAGAGTATAAAATAGAAGATGTTATTAAAAAGAGGAAAAGAGAAGAGGGTGAGAAGCAACAAGACAAGTTGGAGAAAAGAAAGGTTCCTAAGTTGTGTCACAATTGGAAAAAGAGGAGTATCTTCTTTGAGTTGCCATATTGGGCAAATAATCATGTTCGTCATAAGACCTTATACATATATTATAAGACTGTTTTTTTGGACATGAAGGGCAATGCCTATATATACATGTATATGTGGGATGTATATATGGTTTTATGGGTCTTATATAAGATACATAAGACCTATAATAAATTTATAGGTCTTATACATATATTATAAGACTGTTTTTTTGGGTCCTTTACTTGGTTTATCCAATTTTTGTGCTATAATTGAATTGTCATATGACAGATATGCCGCCAAAGAAAAATTTACTAACAGGTCAGGGCTCGAACCCTAAAGGAAGAGGGCTGGCAAAACCAACCAGCAAATGGGGTAAAAATCAGAAATTGGATATAATATGGAATAAATATGGTCAACCAGTTGGTGGGAAAATGGCAAAACTAGCTACTCAGATAGGAATTTTTGCTAGAAATGGGGAACATTTCCCATTAACTAGAGAGTGGCCTCAGATGGACCATGAGTGCATAAACGCCGTATGGAATGACATTTTGGTAAGTTGTAATCCATATTTCTTACATAAATCTCTAGTACGTAGTCAAAAGTCTTATGATTCTCTAACAATTGTTTTTTTTTTCTTTGTTGAATTGTGTACTCCCTCCGTCCCGCTAATATCCGCACACTTTCCTTTTTGGGCGTCCCGCTAATATCCGCACACTCCCAAAAAGGAAACTTTATATTAATAAAATATTCACCCAACCCCACTCATTCTCTCTCCTACATTATTTTAATACTCACAACACCATTATAATTTATTACACCCTCCACTCATTCTCTCTCCTACTTTACTTTTACACTCACAACATTTTATTAAAATATCATATTCCTTAATTCCCGCGCAAACAGTGTTAGTGCGGATATTAGCGGGACGGAGGGAGTATATAGGATAATACAAATGCTCCTCCGGAGTATTACCCGGTTATGGTTCTTTCTCTCAGTAAAGCGTGGCGTGACTGGAAATACCAGGTGAGACAAGCATATAATAAGTATTACTCAGTTATGAATATTACTCAGTTATGACTTTGTTATGAATATTATATCAGTTATATGACTCAATTATGAATATTACTCAGTTGAAATCTCATTATAAGATGTATGAATCCGACCAAGACGCATTGGCTAACCCACCCGTGGGTGCGTTGCGGATCAATGGGCTGCACTTGTTGCGATGTGGGGTACGGACAAGGCTCGGGTATATTTCAAATTAATCTCAATCTATTATCGTGAATGTCTTATATAAGTAGTCAAATTAATACTAATATTATCTTCTTTTTTTTTCCAGGAAATATCAGAAACAAATAAATTGAATCGAGAAAAGCAAGCGTGCCTGAACCGGACCGGAAAAACGTCCCATCCCAAACTCATAAAAGAGGTTTGTCATCGTTCAATTTAGTTCTCAGTTGTCAATTAATGTTTCTTTTTGTATCGTATATAAATATATTTTTTTTGGTCAAATGATTCTATTATAAATTGTAGAGAGACGACAAGGGTTTACCAACTGATCGCGTAAGCTTGTTCATAGCTACGCGCACGGGCAAAACACCTGCCGATCAAGAAACCACTCAAATGATTGTAAGTTAAAGTTTCAACCTTTTCTGTTTCAGTTTTGTTATTCTATAAAATACTTTTTTCATTTCTAACTTCATTTTCATAATATTAATTAAAGTTAAAACATTTATATTGAACATGTTGTTTTTGTTACAAAGAAACGCTTAATGATGCAATTGATGAGGAGAGGAGCAACAAAACTCTCCCACGGCGCGTGAAAAGATTTTTGTTGGTATGATGGGCACTGATGACCACGGGAGAGTGCGATGTATGGGAGGCGGTGTTAACAAAACCAAGGTGTTTGGTAAATCCCCAACTACTCAGACAGCTGTATTGGAGGCGGTGGCATCCGTCAGAGCAGATTTTGAAAGGCAACTTCAAGAGAAACGCCGACAAAATGAGGAGCAATGACAATGAAGCATTACAACAACAAGCTTACAACAACAATTTGATGAGTTGAAACGTCATTTGATGGAACGTGGAAAAGACGGTAATGAATAGGTGGTGAATTTGGTTTTTGTGATACATTCAACATTAATGGTTATTATGTTTGGAAACGACAAACGTTATTTGTACATGTATAATGGTTATTATGTTTGGATACATTCAACATTAATTTTGTGTTAATATGTAGATTGTAAACATTGATTGCATTTGTGTATTTTTGGTTATATACAGGTTGCATTTGTGTGTGTACAGGTTGAATTTGGTTTTTGTGAACATATTTTTTGGGAAAGTGAATTATACGGGCACAGGGAAAAAAAATAGGCTTATTTACGGCGGAACCCTTCATCCGCCGTAAATAAGCTCCCTAGACGACTCGTGCCCAAAGGGGGGACGAGGGAACCGATAGGGGTTTAAATTGGACGACTCGTGCCATGTGGGACGAGTCGTCTCTATCAAGTTATTTACGGCGGTGACTAAATCCGCCGTATAAAATAGCCATGGACGACTCGTCTACAAAGGGGGGACGAGGGAACCAGTGGGGGGTTCAATTGGGATGACTCGTTACAGAGCGGACGACTCGTCTCTTATTTACGGCGGTGGTGTGTCCGCCGTATATAGTATTTACGGCGGTTATACCGCCGTATAAAGATTACTCAAATACACTAAAATATACGTACGTATTTCATTTATATACGGCGGTGGTATGTCCGCCGTATATAGTATATAGTATTTATGGCGGTGGAGTGTCCGCCGTATATAGTATTTACGGCGGTTATATCGCCGTATATAGTATTTATGGCGAGGCTTTATACGTTGGACTATTTACGGCGGAATGTCCGCCGTAAATACTATTTACGGCGGGGCGCATTTTATTTACGGCGAATTTTAACCGCCGTAAATAGTCCTTTTTCTTGTAGTGTATTAAGTTTACACACCAAATGCTCACCACTACTAGAGGAGAATCCTTCTGGTTGTTTCATATAAACCTCTTCTTCTAGATCACCATTAAGGAAAGCCGTTTTCACGTCCATTTGCTGTAACTCTAAATCAAAATGGGCTACCAATGCCATAATTACTCGAAGAGAATCTTTCTTAGATACAGGGGAAAAAGTTTCCGTGTAATCGATTCCTTCTCTTTGTGAGAATCATTTGGCAACAAGTCTTGCCTTATGTCTCTTGATGTTGCCTTGTGAGTCTTTCTTTGTTTTGAAGATCCATTTACATCCAATGGCTTTTACACCATTTGGCAACTCGACGAGATCCCAGACTTTGTTAGTTGCCATAGAATCCATCTCATCTTTCATGGCATTGTACCATAAGCTTGAATCGTTATAACTTATGGCTTATGAAAACGTTTCAGGATCATTTTCGGCTCCAATATTGTAGTCACACTCTTGTAGATACACGACATAGTCACTAGGAATTGTTGACCTCCTTGCCCTCATAGATCTTCTTAAAGCTGGATCAACATTATCCTGAGGAGCAGGATCATGTTGTTCAGCAGGTTCAACATTTTCATGTATTTGTTGAACTTCATCTATTATTGGATTAGGATCAGCTTGTGGTGCTTCTTGAACTGGTTCTTCAACACGTGTTTGTTCTTGAGGAGTGTTGTTAATAATAATGACCGGTTCATAACTTGAAGTGGTACACTGAGCATCATAATGATCTTTTCTTTGATCAATGTCCAAGGATCGATCGCTCCCACTGATCAAGTCATTCTCAAGAAATTTTGCATTTCTTGATTCCACAAACCTAGTATTGTGAGATGGACAATAAAATCTATATCCCTTAGACCTTTCGGCATATCCAACAAAATATCCACTTATGGTCCTTGGGTCCAACTTCTTTTCTTGTGGATTATAGATTCTCACTTCGAACGGACATCCCCAAACACGTACATGTTGCAAACTGGGTTTCCAACCTTTGAATATCTCAAATGGCATTTTTGGAACGGCCTTGGTTGGAACTCGGTTTAATATGTACGTAGCCGTCTTAAGTGCTTCGCTCCACAAGGATCGAGGAAGTTTGGAGCTTTCAATCATGCTTCGCACCATGTCCAATAATGTTCGATTTCTTCTTTCATTACTCCATTTTTGTTGTGGAGTACACGGCATGGTATATTCTGGAACTATACCATTCTCTCGAAGAAATCTCGCAAATGGACCAGGTGCTTATCCATTTTCAGTATATCTACCATAGTACTCTCCACCTCTATCTGATCTCACGATTTTAATTTGCTTGCCGCATTGTTTCTCTACTTCTGCTTTAAATACCTTAAAAGCATTAAGTGCTTCATTCTTATTGTTAAGCAGGTAGAGATACATATATCGCGAGTAATCATCTATGAATGAGACAAAGTACTTGTCACAAGATGCATCCATATGCGGACTACAAATATACGTATGTATGATTTCTAATAAATGCGAGCTTCTTCGACACCCTTTTTTGGCTTATTTGACATGTCGCCCAGCAACCTTTTAATGCAGGCTATACACGTCTCAAAGTCTGTAAAGTCTAAAGTACTAAGTACTCCATCGTTTACCAACTTTTTAATTCTATTAATGGAGATATGTCCCAATCTCCGGTGCCATAACATAGAAGAATCGTCATTCATAACACATCTTTTGGTACCAATATGAACGTGCATAGATGAGTGGTCATCATCATTTTTCAAATTTAAGTTAAAAAGACAATTAGACAAAATACCATTTCCAATAACTTTAGATTTGAAAATTAAATCAAAACCACTTTCTGAAAAGTTAAAGGAATAGCCATCTAATACAAGTCTAGAAACGTAAATTAAATTCCTAGAAAAACTGGGAATATAAAAAGTCTTTTTCAAACTTAAATGAAAACCACTACTTAAAACTAAATTGCACGTTCCAACGGCCTCTACACATGAAGGCATCTGATTTCCTGAATAGACGCTGCATTCATTTCCCACCGGTTTCCGCAGGTTTTTTAATCCCTACAATGAAGTGGTAATATGAATTGTAGAGCCAGAATCAATCCACCATGTATTATGATTTACAACAGTCATATTGGATTCATAACAAACAAAAGAAAGTTGAGTACCTTTCTTATCAAGCCAATTCTTGAACTTAGGACATTCCTTCTTAATGTGTCCCTTCTTTTTGCAAAAGAAGCACACGGGATCCTTCTTAATGTCCTTGTTGGAAGGGATTTTTCCCTTTCCCTTGTCCTTGGCTTGATCATTCTTCTTGTTCTTTCCAATTGTAGTGAAATTCACACTCTCCTTTTCCTTAACCTCCATAAGCAGCATGCCCTCTTCCTGAACACACATGGTCATCAATTCATTGTTTGTCCATTTATCCTTATGTGTGTTGTAGGATATCTTGAATGGGCCATACTGGTGAGGTAAGGTGGAAAGGATATAATGAACCAAGAAGACTTCTGACATCTCAACCTCTAATGCTTTTAGCCGAGCCGCTATATCCCTCATGTGCATGATATGATCACGCACACCCTTAATGCTATTGAGCCTTAGGGATGTAAACTCCATGATCAGGGTGCTTGCCATTGTCTTATCTGAAGTGGCAAACTGATCATCAACAGCCTTTAGTAATTCCTGAACCTTCTTGATATGCTCGACTGAACCCCTTATGCCAGCTGAGATCTTAGTCTTTATGAAACTCACACGAGACGATTAGATCGGTCCCATTTTCATAAAGATCAACAGCATTCGGAAGGCTAGTTTCAGTAATTGGAAGGGGTTCATTCTTCCTTATGGCATAGTCAAGGTCCAACCATCCTAAATGAAGGAGAACTCTCTCCTTCCACACTTTGTAGTTGTCCCCTTTAAGCTTGGGAACATCACATCTCATATCAGGGTAATCAACAGATTGAATTGCTGCAAATTAATTGTAAATGCTCATATTATTAATAATGAGGCTAGTAAAATATAGCATGATCTACCAATGTAAAAACATGCGAAACATGAACCTAGTGACATAAAACTTGCCTGTGGGCTAAAGTTCTAATTCAATTAGATTCATTTAACTTTATGATAAAACCATCAAAACTATGTTCCTTTTTCTAATCCCTGTAGGTAAATTAGAAAATATAGTTTGATATTTTACCCTAATTAATCATACATAATATAATAAAAATTTATGTGGGATAAAATTATTATATAAAGTATGATTAATTACAATTAATGTTCATTTCAAAATTATGATCCTAAATCTAAATTTATAGTTTTAATTAATTAAAGATGTTGTGGCTACTCCCTAATTAATTAAAATTATATGGATCACATGAACATTATTTAACTGAAGCATGCATAAATAATTGTGTTTAAATCTGTATATGTATTATGTATAATTAATCCAAGTACATATACTAATCCAGTTTACATATTTAAATACATTTAAACAGAAGTTTATAAAGAGTTAGTAATAATTACTGTTTATTTTTGTATCCGTAGTCCAAAATGAACACCAATTATGTCCTTCTGAATGACATCTCAAAACTAGAAACTTAAGAGCCTGACAAAATTAACATTGCAAAGAACATTTTCTCCTTTGACTTTAAATCATTTTGTTGTTTACTAAGCAATAATAGCAGTACTTTACTACTCCCCATTAAATAGTACTTCGTATCATACTACCAAGTCAACAAAGAGAAATGCCTTTCATGAATATAAACAGTGTCGTACAGTACTTGGACAAATAACAATCAATTGAATGAAGACATACACTTTTCCCATTATTATAATAGAAAAACAATTTCATCTTCAACCTTCAGACGGGTCAATTTAGACCCAGTTAAGACCCGAATCACAAACCCAAAAAAATCTCATGATTCCATTAACCAAAATTCAACATACTATATATCAAATTGCTTAGAATTCGATTTCCTAAAGATTCATAAGCATAAGTTTCAGAAATTATTATCATAGCAAAATTTTCGAAATCACGGCACGTGGAAAAAACAGAGCAAGGCGGAGGTTTATGAAGCTCTGATACCAAATGTTAGAATTAATTACACTAACATGTTCAAAATCCTAAAGAACACATAATGTAATCTGCAGCGGAAGATTAGATCGACATACCTCCTGCCATAGCGCCGAAATAGGAATCGGAACGAAGTCGAAATTGCACCGACGGAGACTTGGAAGACTTCTAAATTCTTACTCTCTCCCTTTACTGATGGTGTGTATTCCTTATGTGAGAATGAGTGAATTTAGGAACCTCCAATATGCTTTTATTTGTAGTCTTTCTCCATCAAAGAGAAGTTACTGAACATGGGTAGTTTATTGACGGTTACCACGTTCATGTATGTGGCTAAAGATGATGGGTGGTTAAGGAGCGGTTGCCGGCGGTTGCTCCATCTACAATGTGGACCACTAAAGGGAAAAATCCAACATCTTTCTCACCTTAAATTGCAAAAAATGCTATGTCACGATAATTATGTAGAGTATGTAAGGTGTTGTGAATGTAGATAATGAGGTAGTGAATAATAAGTAGGTAACTGTTGTGAGTTGACAAGTGAACCTCATTAAATATTAAGTATTAAAAGATTTCCATTTTTGGATTTTGCAAGCTCAATAGGACACCAAATGTGATAAGTATTGCAATTCGAGGTGAGACGTAGTGTCACGACCATAATCTTTGGCACCATTTTAGCACATGTTGAGCACGTGTGGTTGGGTTTGTAGTATATCATTTATGCACTTTATGCTACTTGGTTAAGTTATGTGCTCATTTCATGTTTTTGACAACTTATGTGATTTTAGGATGTTAAGGAATTAATTTTAATCATATAATGACTAAATGAAATAAATATGAAATGTGATAGTGAAATTATAATATTTTAAATTTTAAAGAAAAAGTTGGAAAAGGGTTGAGGTGCTTAGATGTTAAGTTTGAAAGTTAAGATAGTTAGTTGAACTTTCTAAGGAATGGTGTAATGAATTGATCCTTGTGGAAATATTAAATAAAAAGGTTATAAGTTTTGAGGTGCTTGAGAGTAATATTGGAATCTTAAGGTTGTTATTAGTATCATCTAAGGTCTAGGAGGAGTTTAAGTGTAAAATGGGTTTGAGTATATCCTTGTTTATTTCCCATGGAAATTCATTTGAAAAGAGAAACCATCAGCTTTGTTCCTTTGTTGCAAAGAAAAGCCTAACCCCTAACTTTCCTTCATAAATTTATAACAAATTCAATTCCTTTTCATTTTTGAATCTGTTCGGGTATTATTGTTCGTGACGCCGAGGGGAGCGTATCTATCCGGAAAAATAATTACTTATTTTCGAATTATTCAGGTAAGTTATTATGATTTCTTTCAAAAACATGTTTATTGAATGTTTAAGGTTGATATTGTAGTTTTATAAATATTGTTTGTTAATTTTTGGTATTTTATTTGGTTTTTGGAATGAAGAAAAATAGGTTTTGGTAGAAGTTCCATGAAGGGTTAGTGGAATGGTTTGGGTTGAAAGTAAATTAGCGTATAATGGTGTTGCATGGCAATATGGAACAAAGTTCTTGTAATGAAATGATTTTTGTTAGAGTTGGAATGAATTGGGATGGATTGAAATGGTAGGAATGAGTTTGGCTGAAGTTGTATGTGTGTTACTGAAGTTTGCAGCAAAAGGAAATGACCAAAGTTGGTTGTTGTTGCTGATTTCTGATCTTAATATTCTGTTTTTGAGTTTCTGGGCAAGGGTACGAGTCGTGCCCTGTGGCACGAGTCGTGCCTTGCTGTCGTGCCTTGTCGTGCCATGAATTGGACGACTGAATTTGAGGGGGTATACATGTGGCACGAGTCGTGCTCTGCCCTGCCACCTTTGAACCATTTTTCAAGCAATAGAAACCTAATCTACCTAGTATATTATTGAACCCTCTATGACTATAATTAAAGTACAACACTTTAGCTATCCAATGGTGTCTCACTTGGTCAAAATGGATTTGAGGAAGGGGTTTAAATATTGTTCGGAAAATGGTTGGCAGGCTTGATTTGCAACTTAACCAAAGTTATTCAAACTTGGTAATTTGAACGTGAGCCTTTATAAAGGTTATTAATTGTTCTATATTGAACATGTAGGGCTTGTTGGGTATACATTGTGCCCTTACGTGATTACATATTCATGGTTTGTGATTCAAATAGTGTATGAAATGTATGTTGCACTATTGTATTGGTTTAAACATGAGTATGAATACCATGTTGTTATTTTGTTATCCCTTTGGTGGATTTCTTTTCAAGTAACTATTATGTGCTTGAACGTGTTTTAATCAGCTGGTGTTTAGGGGTATAATGGAATACGATCAGTTATGGAAATTGTTCTATAATGTGATCGGATTACATTATACCTGTGACTGTCCCCTTCTGTGGTCACAGACTGGGGTTATGACTTCTGTATTGAGCCAAAAGCCTTACAGATTGCTAGTATCTTATATGATTCCCTAAAAAATGGGTCTTATAAGATGTGAATATGCCTAAGCAGTTCACAAATGAGTGGAGTTTCACTCCCAATTTGTACGATTTATTGTTCAGACGGAAAAGGTAAACCAAGGTAACGTAAGGTGTTTACCGCTTTACCAATGTGTTATATGCACCTTGTTATGTGTTGCATCTTACTTGGCAAATTGTTGCATTCATAATAGCTTATTGAGATTTATTCTCACCCTTCTCTCTTTACTATTTTAGATCGCACTGAGACAGGAGGTCCAGACCAGTAAGGATGGAAAGGAGTTTGGACGTGTCTTTTGGGTTGTCAGGGTACATGTTTGCTAGTGATGGGAAGTTGTATTTTGGTGTAGCCCCTTTATGGAGTTTGTAAATAAACCACTTTGTTTCAACTTCATATTTGGGAACTTTTGTAATTAAAACAGGTTGTCTATCTTTCAAAGTTTAGTATAGTTCCTCCAAGTGGAAAGGTTTAAAGTTAGTTTTATAATGGTAATGTTAAAGTTTGTTCCATTTTCACGTTAAGTCAAAGTTTTGAAAAATTTAGGTGATTTTTAATAGTGAGGGGACCCTCCCGCTCGGGGGACGAGCTAAGGTTTCGGGTCGGGGTCCCCACAGTGGGGTTGGGTTTGTAGTATATCATTTATGCACTTTATGCTACTTGGTTAAGTTATGTGCTCATTTCATGTTTTTGATAACTTATGTGATTTTAGGATGTTAAGGAATTAATTTTAATCATATAATGACTAAATGAAATAAATATGAAATGTGGTAGTGAAATCATAATAACTTACCGGAATAATTCGAAAATAAGTAATTCTTTTTCCGGATAGATACGCTCCCTTCGGCGCCACGAACAATAATACACGAACGGATTTAAAAACGAAAATGAATTGAATTTGTTATAAATTTATGAAGGAAAGTTAGGGTTTAGGCTTTTCTTTGCAACAAAAGAACAAAGCTGAGGGTTTCTTTTTTCAAATTTTCAAATGAATTTCCATGGGAAATAAACAAGGATATACTCAAACCCATTTTATACTTAAACTCCTCCTAGACCTTAGATGATACTAATAACAACCTTAGGATTCCAATATTACTCTCAAGCACCTCAAAACTTATAACCTTTTTATTTAATATTTCCACAAGGATCAATTCATTACACCATTCCTTAGAAAGTACAACTAACTATCTTAACTTTCAAACTTAACATCTAAGCACCTCAACCATTTTCCAACTTTTTCTTTAAAATTTCAAATATTATAATTTCACTATCACATTTCATATTTATTTCATTTAGTCATTATATGATTAAAATTAATTTCTTAACATCCTAAAATCACATAAGTTGTCAAAAACATGAAATGAGCACATAACTTAACCAAGTAGCATAAAGTGCATAAATGATATACTACAAACCCAACCCCACGTGCTCAACATGTGCTAAAACGGTGCCTAAGATTAGGATCGTGACACGTAGTACTCATTGTCTCGCCCAATTTTTTTAGTTGTCAATTTAAATGAATTTTGAACAATAATTTAAATTAAAATAAACGTAATTAAATATATCTTTTGTCATTTATATTAAATATTGATCATCATTTTATGAATAATTATTTATATTCATAAAATTCTAAAAATAGTTATTGATTATATTTATATCTATAAGTTTATAGCAATTTTTAAAATAATATTAAATAATTAAAATTTATAACTTTTTGGTTAAAGTTCAATAAGAAAATTGTATCTCCTTTGGTTTATAAATGTTGAATTATTTGTAAGAGCAAAAAAAAATATACATTTGAACAAACATATAGTATGTGTAACTGATTAAGATTTTTTTAAAAAAAAAAAGTTTATTGATTATGTATAATAATGATATTTAGATATTTCTATACATTTTTTTCTCAAATTACATTACAGTGTCCTTTAAATGAAAATAGTTATTAATTACGTTTATAAATCTGTAATATTATTAGATTAATGTGATGATATATTTTGTTGAAATAAGTGTATTAAAGATTATATTTTCTTGAATTAGTCTTTATTTTTATATATTTTTTATTTTTCTTCATTAATTTTTCTTCAAAGTAAGTTAGGTTTATAGCTAATAATTATAATGTAGATTTATGTCCAAGAAAGATTCTCGTCAAACCCAGGCTTAAAATCTTCTCTATCAACTTTTTTGACACAACTTTTGAGTTTATTATAGATAATTATTAAAACTCCAAGAGAAGAATAAAATAAAATAAAATAAAATAAATGAGATTTTAGTGTCTTATTAAACCATCTTTTTTTAAAGAGATATAGGTCTAAGTTTCATTGAGTGTTATTTAGGGTGAACTTTCACAAAAAAAAAAAAAATGATAAATGAAAAGTATGGGAAAGAAGTTTCAAAAATTGGGATAATTATTTTCTATTGAAAATTTAAGTTTTGGGGCAATAGATTATTTATTTATTGCTAAAAAAATTAATAAATGGGTTTTTTATTTATTTCAAATATTTTTTAAAAAAACTATAACATTTAAAAAAAACTTTTATAATATTCGTTAGAAAATATGGAGTATAACTTTAATATATTATACAAAAAAGACTATTTTAAAAGACATGAATTAATGAAAAATATAGCCTTGTTGATAATATTAATTACTCAAAAATGAGATAATTATTTCTATATAGTTATGCAAATAAAATGAGATAGTTATAGTAACTATTTTAATTTAATTTCTGTTATTTGTAAAAAAAAAAAAATGATCGTGTGTTTAACGTACAAGTTTTATAATAGTTTAATTTAAGGTCCAACTATCAAAAAATGTAAAGCCTAAGAAAAGATGAGAAGGGAGACAGAGAAACAATGATGGAGAGGCAAAACAAGACAAATACAAGTAGAGATTGCAAAAAATTGAGTTGATATTTTTTTACGTTGAGATATTTGGTAAAAAAATTAAAGAAATATTGCACTAAAATTAATTTTAATTGCAAAATAATTAAAAATATTGCAAATATATGTTAGTTATTATTTTGAAAAAAAAAAGTATCATTCAGAGATCAAATATTTGGACTTGAATAATTTGACTAAGAAAGAGAGAGGAGATTATAAACAATGACTAATTGGGCTTTTTAATATACTATGGTTTGACATATTTTGGGTTAAAAGTGGAAAGAGGAAAGTTGAATTTTTTTTGGTCCAAGACGAATGATATGAACCCGGTTAGAGAAACATAGATAGGCGTGAATGATTCAAAATCTATATTATAATATTGTAAAATCGGTGAAAAGGTCTCTGTCATGACATGTCGTACGTTACAAAAATTATTTGAATTCTCATGCTTTCAATTGGGATGATCTTATAAATTCTTGCGACCCTACAAATTTTACGTATTGGTTAATATTTTTCATCGATAATTATAGATATGTAAAAGGATAAATATAATAGATTAATATTAAATATTTGAGTAAATGTATATGTGTACCTTAAAATACTGCATACAATAATTAGTTATTTGATTGTGTAATGTACTAAATTATTTGGTCATTTAATAAAATACATGTGTCAACATAGAAAAATATATGTATGCAAAAAGATGGGATGAGTTTATAGAATTTAATAGTTCTAATGTATTAATACTTAAATGATAAAAACTAATTAATTACATTATTAGAATCAATTTCATCTATTCTCTATATAATATAATATTAATAGTATAGAAGATAGTATATAGCTAATTTGCATGTCAAGTGAAATCATAATAGATTCAAGAGTTGAACTCTCACGAGATAAGAAATTGGAAAAATTCCTCTTTATCCACATAGTTCAGATCTTAATCCATCAAAACTCAACCCAAATCAAAAAAGACAACCTCCTTTTTTATTTCAAATCAAAATCCCTTTAAACCCCAATATGACATATGCCGGCCCTAGTGAATGACGCATAGTTAACAGTCCGTTAACAATTCCGTCTTATGGTGGTTATCAACACTTCCGTGATCGCATAATTCAAGCCAATCATTAAGGATCTCAATTTCTGCCTTTAAAGGAATTTTGAAGCTTTTTTTGATCCTGCAATTCAATCTCTTATTACATTGAATAAGAAAATGTATTAGAACTGGTGAGTACTTAGATTTAATTTCGAATTGTCTATTTTTTTTTTTTAATTTGATGACGAAAATTTGAATTTTTTAATTTTTGATGATATATCAACATATGCTCTCAATTGTAAATAGTTTTATTGAAGGTTTCAATTATTATATACAAAGCTATAAAGTCTTTGAAAGGTCCTATAGCAAGTATCATAGGACCTGGTAACATGATATACACAGCCATAATACATTTGAATGGTCCTATAGCAGTTGGTATAGGACCTGTCACCATCATATACAAAGCTATAATGCCTTTTAAAGGTCCTATAGCAAATGTGAAATTACCCGGGATCCGACTCGCGCGCGGGAGGCCCTGAAGCATCTCGCATTCGCGTCGCTGTTCGAGAATGTTCGCCCGGATCCGAGAGGCAGCGCGTTCGCGCCCCGGCATCTGGCTTTATTCCCGCTTTGCAGCGTTTTCGGTTGGAGGTGTCTCGCCGTATTTTGCTTTGTAGAGTCGCCACGCCGTTTTTATTATTAAGCTCAAAACATTGAAAAAGGGCATCAGTTTAAAAATAATAATAAACTGTTTTTGTGTGATGAGATTTTGAGTTCGGAGGTCAGATGACTCCTCGGGAAGAGAATATTAGAATCTTAGAGCTCACCCGAGTCGCCTCGTAAAAACGAGTCTTTCGGATACCCCTAATATTCTTTAAATGTTGTGTGTGTGTGTGTGCTTTTAAAAATGCATGTGTCGGATGTCTACATTGTACACCTGCGTATTGAAATGTATTGAAATATTAATGGAAGGAAGCCTTACCAATGTTGGTTCGTGTCCTGTCTTCCGCCGGGGAATAGTGTTTGAGGATGGAATGATGTTCAAGCGGACCGGATTGCTTTGGGAGGGGGCGGTTGTCTGCGGACAGAGTTTCGGTGTGAGTTGAGATTGTAGGCTGCGTTCGGGCAGAGTTTCGGCGTGCGTTGGGATCGCAGGGATCACTCGGGTAGAGGTTCGGCGTGCGTTGGGGTGGCAGGAGTCACTCGGGCAGAGTTTCGGCGTGGTTTGGGATCGCCGATTTGACTCGAAAAGAGCCGGGATGCCTCGGGAAAGACCAGGCAAGGCCTCAGAGTACCACGAGGGGCCTCAGAGTACCTCGAGAGTGCCTCGGGGCAGCGCGGAAGCGTCGCGGGAGCGCTCGGGGAGGCTTCGGAGCACCACAAGGGGGCTCGGAAGGCCCCGGAAGGATCCGAAAGGGGTCGGGATTGCCCCGAAGGGTCTTAGAGGGGAGCCTGAAGGCTAAGGGAGGAAGAGAGAAGAGGGAGGTGTGTAAAATGAGGGAGGGAGAGCCCTCTATTTATAGTGCCAGAAAAATGCAAAGAGGTCCGTACGGACCTCATAGGTTATTCAGAATTTTAGTTTTCCTCGATTTGAGGGAATATGTGATAATTGTGAATATTCTAGAATGATGGTGTCCCCTGTGCAAAGAGGTCCGTATGGACCACCTCAGCATGCAAAGAGGTCCGTACGGACCAACCATGCATGAGGGTAATGATTTCTCCGGGATTTGAGGGAATATGGTGGACTTTAAGCGGATTTTGCAATTATGATGCAAAGAGGTCCGTACGTACTTCCATGCTTTTCCACATTTTGTAATTGTGATGGCAAGCTAGTTCTCGTCGAGAGCTTTCCAACCATATATGGCACGTCTCAATCGGAGTTCGTATGAAGGAGTTATGACCTCCAGATGTTTGCCCCTGGTTTTGTCGTATGCTTGGAGAGCGATCCAGATTGGGGTACTTACAGAAGCCCCTCGGCGACGTCACTTATGAAAGAAGTGGGGTCGTCGATAAGATAAGGGTCCTGATCTGGATCGCGTGCTGAGAGAGAAGGTGACCAGGTTGGTCGGACGGCTGGACCCTTTGATAGGATTCCTACGTATCCCCGGAGTGGGAATCGAGCCAATCGTAGTTCGCGTGTGGGGTGAGTGTTGTGTACGAGGACGTGAGTTGTCCTCTAACTGAGACTCTGTGTGTGGATGTGATGGTATCCTGTGGGTGACCGCATAGGTTGGTGGTAAGGACGTGGAGGCATCCAGGGTGACGTGGAGGCCCAGGCGACCGCATAGGTGGTAAGGGACGTGGAGGCGTCTGGGTGACCGCATAGGTCGGTGGTAAGGACGTGGAGGCGTCCTGGGTGACCGTATAGGTCGATGGCTGGACCCTGTGACAGGATTCCTACGTATCCCTAGCGGGAATCAAGCCTGGTCGTAGTTTAGAGGTCGTGAAATTGTGAGTGCATGCGGGCGTGATGGTGCCCTGAAGTATCTTGTGACAGCCTAGGTCAGTGGTAAGGACAGGGTAGTGTCCTAAGATGTGGTGACCGCCGAGGTCAATTGTGAGGACGTGGTGGTGTCCTGGGATGGAAACTTTACGATTTTCCTAATCGGGTGGTTTAAGGCCTTCCTGGGTAGGAGATAGTGATTTTGGAGGTTTATACGGTCTTTCCTGACCGAGTGGTTTAAAGCCTTCTGGCCGGAGATAGTGATGGGGAGGTTTATACGGTCTTTCCTGACCGAGTGGTTTAAAGCCTTCCGGCCGGGAGATAGTGATGTGGGAGGTTTATACGTTCCTGGACCGAGTGGTTTAAAGCCTTCCGGGCTGGAGATAGTGATGTGGGAGGTTTATACGGTTCCGGACCGAGTGGTTTAAAGCCTTCCGGGCCGGAGATAGTAGTTTGGTGCGATTTATACAGTCTTTCGGACGAGTGATTTAAAGCCTTCCCGGGGCCGGAGATAGTAATGTGGGAGGTTTATACGGCCTTCCTGACCGAGTGATTTAAAGCCTTCCAGGCTGGAGATAGTAATGTGGGAGGTTTATACGGTCTTCCAGACCGAGTGGTTTAAAGCCTTCCGGGATGGAGATAGTAATGTGGGAGGTTTATACGGTCTTCCGGACCGAGTGGTTTAAAGCCTTCCGGGCTGGAGGTAGTTTGGGGGAGGTTTATACGGTCTTCCGGACCGAGTGGTTTAAAGCCTTCCGGGCTGGAGATAGTAGTTTGACTGATTTATACGATCTCCGGTAGAGTGGGTTTAAAGCCTTCCGTGGCCGATAGAGATAGTATGAAGACTTGAATCGTCTTCCGGTTGTAGTTTGCCATGCGTGAGGACTTGAGTCGTCGTCAAGCTGCGGTTTGCCATGCGTGAGGACTTTGAATCGTCTTCGTCGGCTGCTGCCATGCGTGAGGACTTTGAATCGTCTTCTGGCTGCGGTTTGCCATGCGTGAGGACTTTGAATCGTCTTCTGGCTGTGGTTGTGCCATGCGTGAGGACTTTGAATCATCTTCTAGCTGCGGTTTGACATGCGTGAGGACTTTGAATCGTCTTCTGGCTGCGGTTTGCCATGCGTGAGGACTTGAATCGTCTTCTGGCTGCGGTTTGCCATGCGTGAGGACTTGAATCGTCTTCTGGCTGCGGTTTGCCATGCGTGAGGACTTGAATCGTCTTCGTTGCGGTTTGCCATGCGTGAGGACTTGAATCGTCTTCCTCTGCGGTTTGCCATGCATGAGGACTTGAATCGTCTTCTGGCTGTGGGCGTGTCATGTATGAGGACTTGATTCATCTTCTAGCTGGCAGGCGTGTCATGTATGAGGACTTGATTCGTCGTCTCGATCGCGGTGTGAGGAGGCATGGCCGCCTTGTGCTTTGATTGCGAGAGGTGTGAATGCCTTGCGCTTTGACGCCGGGGAGAAGGTTGGACTTACGATGACCGCCTGTTCATCCGCCGGGGATATGTGGCCTTGTAGGGACTTTTTTTTTCGCCGAGAAGGTGACTTGGGCTTACTTTATGGCCGGAAAAGGCGAGGAGCATATAAGTTGATTTTCTTTGAAGGTGTCTATACCCTAAGTGAGACTGATTTGGGGGTGTTTACCCTGTGTTGAGACCTAGTTTAGGAGTATGACCCTAGGTTGAGACTATTCTAAGGCGCCTGGACCTAAGTTGAGTTTGATGGCGCATTTTGTGAGTCGTGTAAGAACTTTTTGTTTGTGGGAATTTTTAGAAAGGCATCATGCCGTCTCCGGGATTCCTCTTTTATGTAGCATTTATTACGTATATGTCTCGCATTTGAAGTTTATTGACATACCTTTCTTGTGTTTACTGCGGGAGGAGGTGCTTGTGACCGAAGTCGCCGAAATGCCGAGGACGCGCGGCGCGTTTTTGAACGAAGTTGCTGAAATGACGAGGACGCTATGCGGCGCCTTGTCTCGAACTTGCAGTGAGGGCGAGGTGGTGCCTATGTCTGAACTTGCGGTGAGGGCGAGGTGGCGCCCGTCTCGAACTTCATGCGAGGGCGAGGTGGTGCCTGTCTCGAACTTATGGTGAGGGCGAGGTGGTGCCTCTGTCTCGAACTTGGTGAGGGCGAGGTGGCGCGCTATGTCTCGAACTTGCGCAGGCGGTGCGAGGGTGGTGCGTGCCTGTCCGAACTTATGGTGAGGGCGAGGTGGTGCCTCTGTCGAACTTGAGTGAGGCGAGGTAGCGCCTTTGTTTGAACTTGTTGTGAGGACGTGGTGGTGCCTCTGTCCGAACTTACGGTGAGGTGAGGTGGCGCGCCTGTCTCGAACTTAGTGAGGGCGAGGTAGCGCCTTTGTTTGAACTTGTTGTGAGGACGTGGTGGTGCCTCTGTCTGAACTTACGGTGAAGGTGAGGTGGCGCCTCTGTCTGAACTTGGTGAGGGCGAGGTAGCGCCTTTGTTTGAACTTGCGGTGAGGGTGAGGTGGCGCCTGCAGCCGAACTTGGTGAGGGCGAGGTAGCGCCTGTCTCGAACTTGTTGAAATGTTTGAGGCCGTGGGGCGCCTCGACCGAGTTGTTGAGGTGTTGAGCACGTGGGACGCCTCGGAGTCTTTGGACAAGGAGAGGAGGGATGGCTGCCTTCTCTTTCCTTCTTCGTTCTTACTCCTACGGACTTCTTGGACTATCCGGTCGAGGAAGGTGCTTTGGGTTCACCGAGGATGATGAGGTGGCCGCGAGGCGCCGAGATGCAGGAGTCTTTACTGTGTGGTGGTGCCGATGACTTAGAGTAGGACTCCCCCTTTTTTTCGTTCGTGCACTATCTCGCTTTTCGCAAAGTGGGTGCTATGAGTTCTTCCGTTGCGCCCGTGGACTGGGAGGATGAGGCCATGTTTGGTTATCCCGCCATGATGGGCTGGGCTCATCCTTTGAGGAAGAGGAGGACGGGAGAGGGATAGTTTGGAGGGGTTTCCGCCGTATACTTGGACTCGGTATGATGAGGATGAGCCTGGAGGGTGCCCTCGGGTGATGCGGCAATGAGGCTTCTGCGGGGGTCTTACTCGTGACTCCATGTACTTGGGGAGAGGTTATTCTGGGCAAGATGGCACGTGTGCGCCTCCTATGGCTTCGAGGGATCCGCCCTTCCATATGATGAGTCCTCTCGATATGGACGTGCCGTAGTATGAGAGGTACCGGTCCGGCGTGAGTGCCGAGGAGTTCGTCTGGAGGGCGAGGAGTATGCGGCCTTGGGTCGTGCAAAAGCCGAGGACGCCATAGGTGTTGGTGAGGAAAGACAGACCGGCTCGTCACGTCCTCTAGATGTTCCGGTGCCTCGGGCCGGACTTCACGTATGTTCGCGGGGATTCGTCGAGGCAGAGGGTGTCGGTATTCCGTCCCCGAGCAGTGCTCCCGTCGCCTATCGGGTCGACTCGGATGCGCTTGAGCGTGCTTACTCTTTTCCATCTTGGCATCTTTTTGTATTTTTCTCTTTTTGTTGGGTATATGGTTGTATCTATTTTGCCGAGCGTTTCTTTGGTTGTTTGCTTGTGCGAGCCTCGGGGAGATCCTTTGACACGTTGACCCGCCGCTATGTGGCGATGCGGCCTTTGCAAGGAAGTTCGCGGGAAGCCGTCTTGCGGGTCTTCGCGGCACGCGGTGGCGTTCGAGCCGCTGACGAGGTCTCATGGATACTCCTTCTTCGAGGGTCGAGCCGTGGCCACACCGGCGGAGTGCGGCTCCGAGAACAAAGACGACTTTGATGCGGGGACGCCTTCGGGGACTCGAGAGGCCGCAGACCCTTCATCGCTTCTTTCCTCCCGCCGGAGGCACAGGTGAGGGTTCATCCTCGCGTCCCTTCTTTGATCCTTTCACCGGGTTTTGACTCTTCGAGTACTTTGAGTACCGCACAAGGAGGGGGTGCTGTATCCTGATGACGAGGATGTGACTGCCGAGTTTTCCGAGATGCCGGATTTCTCATTTGTGGAGGATGATGATGAGTCGGATTAGGGCTCTTTTGCTTTCCCTCTTTCCATTGTTTTTTTTTGTAGAGCAACAGACATTTTGTACCTGTAATAAAACACTTGTATTTGCACATCAAAGTATTTTATTTTAAGATGTAATGACGTATTTGTGATTCCCGGGATTGACCTAGGAATTGTTGCTAACTTATTATTATTATTGTGCATGTCGCATGAGCTGGGAATGCATTTGTGGTTAGTGGAGCCCGAGGCGCTTTGGCAAGTTTTCTCGAGCATTGGGTCAAGAGCTTTGACAGCTTTCATGAGCGGTGGCGGGAGTGATGTCTCACGGGACGCGTTCGCTTTGTGCTTGATAGCAACTCTTTTCGGGGTTGGCTACCTCGGGATATGTGGATGTTGCTCGGCTGATGTGGCGAGCCATTGTCGGGCGGGCGAGGATATCATTCCTTTGGTTCGGGGAAACCTTCCACGGTGTGGATCGTGCAGTGATGAGAACCGATTCATGTGGGGAAGCCCCTGCTTTGCTTGCATTATGGTCGCGAGAGAGGCTTCAAACCATACCTGAGTCTCCGGCGTCTCTTAGTCCGTGAGCGTTTGCTTGGGCGACCTCTTTGTCTTGGACATGGATCAACCGGCTGCCCAGGAGAGATGGTTGGCATATCTTGAGTACGCATCAGATCTGTTGGTGGGTTCCGCATTGGGGATCGAGACTAGGAGGGCCTTTCGTGGAAGGTTCCTATGTTGTCAGAGTTCCGTGTTTGCCTTGGTCCTCTTTCTATGTTCCGTTGCTTGTTTCCAGGCGATTCGGGATGAGGCGGTGGAGCCTTTGCTAGGCTGGGATGACATTGCCAATGTGGAGGTAGCTTCTTTCTGCATGACAGATCCATATGCCTTTCTGTATTTTCTGAGGGTATGGAAGTATTCCGCTTTCCCTCATGTGGTGCTCCTTCGACGTCGGGAGAGTGTTGTGTTGACCACCGAATACATAGATGAGCAGCATGTCGGGCCGACCCAATTGGTTTTGGGGAGCAGGCGCAAAGTGGTTCTGGGGCAAGATTGCCATTTCAGCTGCGACCTTAGGAGTGCAGAAGCTTGGGTTAACCCTCAGGGTGTCACGGGAGACGCTTTATTTGACTACGGGACTCGAGTTGACAAACTGGCGGGGAGAGGTCCCTTTTACAGACTCGTAGGGAGGAGATCCGAGCCGAGGCACGGGTGAACGATGCTCGAGAGCGACCGGTTCGTTGACACGACTAGGAGGACTCCGGATCTCGGAATGAGGGAGACAGAACTCGCTCATGTGGAATGAAAGAAGACTCGTTGGGGACGAGGGAAGAAAGGAAAGAGTGATGAAGGGCCAAATGCGAGTAGCATGGAATGACCTTACAAACACCGAGTATCCATTCATCGTCATTACAGACACATTGATTGTTAAATGTTTTAAGTTGTCTTTTAGCATGTTGTGAATCGAGAGTAGACCGTGCTTGAACTCATCAAGAAGTGTTTTAACTGTGATGATTTGTGATTTACTTTTAAAGCTTTGTCGAGACGCAAAATCTCTTGCTTGCTTCTTGCCTGAGCCTTGGTGGCGTCAATTTTTGGAATTTTGTGTATTCCTTAGACCGAACCAATGAAGGCTGCCTACGTTCCCCTCGGACTGAGAGGCTCAGGTCTGCGTAGTTCGACCCTCTTTTGTGGGAGAAATGACTCGTAATGTACACTTGCAAGGGGGTATTTATTTTTGAAAAGGTGGGAACGGGTCCCCTTTTGTGTGAATGCCTTATTTGATGTAGGCACAAAAGAAATGTTTTTGGGTTTAACTCTTTTGAGAGAGTATGAGCATTGAAAAGCTTGTAAAAGTGTATGGAAGCCCTTGCTGACAGAAAATCAGTGTTTAGCTCTATTTTCCTATTTTGTAGAAAAAGAAGACTTGTCGAGACATTTGAAAACTTGATTTGTTCACATTGATCCCATGTTTGCTTAAAACCCTTTGTTGATGTTCGGGTTATTCAACAATTAAACCTGATATGCTTTGATTAATCATGAGGAGAAAGTCAACCGGTATCCAGGATCGAGTTGGTCTGGTGTAAAAGAAGGTTCGTGTATAGGAGAGGTCATTGATGAGACCGGGTTTGTGGATTTGTATGTGTTTATGATCGGACCATTTCTGGTTGCCTACGTTCCCCTTAAGACAAGGAGCTCAGGTCGACGTAGTTCGGGATCGAACCGTGTTTCGCTTTGGGGCTAGGGCATGAATATTTGTGCAACCTTTGACGAAAAGGCTCGGAAAGCTGAATGATGAGGCACGGGCCTTGAGGTGATTTCTTGACAAGTCGTATTTGACGGTCTTTTCAGTGACTCCCTTGCTTCTTGATCGTTGGCTCTGGGTCTTTGACCTCATTTATTTTTGTGAAGCTTCTGCTTGAGCTTTTTTTTTTTTTTGTAGCTTCTGCTTGAGCTTTTTTTTTTTTTTAGCTTCTGCTTGAGCTTCTTTTTTTTTGTGCGGCTTACGCTTGAGCTCTTTTTTTTTTTTTTTGAAGCAATTGAGGCGAAGGCAAGCCCCTGTTGAACTTTCTTGATGCGCACGAGGGCGAAGGCAAGCCCCTAGATTGTTGTCGACATGGGGTCAATCTTTTGATGCTGAGTGACCTTTTGTTGTCCTTTGTGTTCCTGCCGTCGTTGACTTGGTCAAGGTGATGGTGGGGACATGTTTTGGAAAGTGTATGGCTTGATGGAGGCCTTTGTGTGGGGTATGGTAAGGTGTATGGGGAGCTACTGATTGACTTTCTCACACCAATTAATCAAAGCATTAATCATTTGTAGAATTACTTGTTGAGCAATGCAAGTGATCACATAGAACAAAACCATTTCATTAAATGTAATGTGGGGTGCAAAATAATGTCTCAAGTCTAGCAAGAAAAGAAAGAAAACTTTCGTATGGAAAATTGAAGACTTAATTACAATGTCCGATGAGGACTTGATTGAATGAGAACAGTACTAGAACCTGCGAGGTTTGACTGTATGATTTTTTGTGTTTTTTGTTTTTTTAGAGTGTAGGAGGAGGAGAAGAAGACTCGATATTCTTTGGGTGAAGTATCGACGGAGAATTTTTCGATTTGCGTCTCTGTGGGCTCTTCAGCAGTTCCCCAAATTCATTTTGGTTAGAACCTTCTCGGCAGCTTGGGCCCGATTTTCCTCTCGTTTGACAACATGCTTAAAGATTTGTTTAATGTATTGTTCATTTAATGTGTCTGCGTATTTATCAATTGAATCATTATTAACTGTTTTGATTAGTTAATTTATCATTTGTTAAAGTGGCAATGAGAGGATACTCGGAAAGATCGAAGCATTCATTAAGAGCATACGGGAATACATTATTGGCAATGAGTTCGTAATCTTCTGGCGTAAGGCCATCAGATGACTCGAGAGACTCAAATTCAAAGATAATGGACTCATGATGAGTTTTGACACTAGACTCTAGGACTCGAGGGGTCAGACCAAGTTGTTCGATCATGTCCTTTTTGGCGGTGGGTCCGGAGAAGGTGGCCCAGTTATTGAGTGGCAATGAGCTTGATAGGAGACGGGGGTTGAAAGCCTTTGTGTCACCGTTCCCAATCACGGCTATCACAGAGTTATCAGAAACAAAATCAATCAGGTCTGGCATCTCGATTTCTTCATTGAAGAGCAGGTGGAGCAGTGGCTCGTTCCAAGCATCGTCTGCAGAGTCTTTTGCTTTTGTCTTGGGCATTACTAGCTCGAATGCAGACTCGTCCCGCTTGTTGTAGGCAGGAGTGTTGACAGAGAGTTTTTCGAGTTCTTCTGCCAAAGAGGGGGTTTTCCTGAACCAAAATTCGTTGTGAATAGTGGTAGTCATGGATCCCGATAGAGGCGGTGTATCGAGAAATGCTCTTCGGACAGGATTTGGCTTGAGGCCTCTGAATCTTGCCAGGTTCCGCTGGAGCTTGTCCATGGTTGTCGGCCAGCTTTGTTCGGCGCTGATCAACTCTGTTCCCTTTCCTGGATCCTCTTCTAAGTTGCCAGCCTTTTTTGTGAAGTACTTGGTCATGTCGAAGCTGTAAGGACGAAGATCGGAGATTGCGTGCAAGCCCTTTTTGTTATCCGTGGAGCATTTTCGTGCAGCTCGCTTGTCCTCCGCAATGTGTTCGGGAGTAGGAGAGTATCCCAAGCCATGGAGGGTATTCTGTTCTTTGATATGGATGATTTGTTGGGTACCCTGATGGCGTTTTCCCAAACCGAGCCCCGGGATGTAGTTCATGTGCTTCATCATTTTCATCGGGGGAGGGATCTTGTCCCAAATCAAAGGCAGGTCTATGTGGCATACCTGAGCCTTTGGGCTTTCGATGGTGAACCCTGTTAGCATCATGCCATCATTGTCGTGTTTGATCTCTAAGACCGGGACGCCGTTTGTGTCGGTCCTTTCGGTGACTACGCTATCACCGTAGATGATGGTTAGATCTGTTCCTTGGACGAACTTTACGCACTGATGGAGAGTGGATGCCACCCCATTGATCTGGTGTAACCAAGGGCGTCCCAAAATGGCAGTGAATGTGATCGGGATGTCGATGACTTGGAAATCCGTCGGGACCATTTGTTTTCCGAACCAGGTTTAAAGTGGCTATTCCCAAGACCGGGCGGGACGTTGAGTCGTATGCCTTGATTGCTCGAGTTGGGCTTTAGATCGATCACTTTGATCCCTAGCAGATCCATCATTTTGGATGGCAGGACGTTCATGGATGATCCCCCATCTACCAAAACTCGTGGAAGACGACGCTCGTCCAGTTGGGATCATGTAGAGAGGCTCATTGTGGTCGCCCCAAATTTTGGAAGGTCGAGCTCGTGAAAGTGATGATATTGCTGTAATTAACGTTGCCAATCATCTGAACTGCTTCATCAGGTGTCACTGTGATGGGAACCATGGTCTGGGCCAGGCTTTCTTCCAACTTGAGCTTGTGCGGGTAAGATGAAGTGAGTAAGGACCAGAGTGAGATGTTAGCCTAAGTGCGCTTGAGCTGTGTTAAGACAGGATCTTCAGCCTTTGGGTCCAAGGTTTCAGCTTCTTTGGCGTAGGGCCCCTTTTCAGTTCGTGGCTCAGGTATGGCTGGCCTTTTGTCTGCCCGTGGAGGATTCACTGGGATTTGACCGGAACGTGTCAGAACGTTCACTTCTGGACTTATGGTTTTGCTTGTCTCTCCTATTTCTGTAGTGGGAGGACCCTGTAAGTGCTCCAATTTGAGTTGGTAGTTTTTTCGTTAGAAAGTTAACGAAAGTTTTAACATTTCTAACATTTCTAACAATCTCTAACCTTCCTAACCAAGCAAGAGTAGGTTAGGGTTTGCCATTTAAAGTTAAACCAAAAAAGGAATCCAAAAAAGCAAAAGAATTAAGAAAATCCCGAAACAGCAAGTTGAAAAACAATTTCTGCTGATATTTTGAAAAATATTCTTCCTGTTGAGTGCCAAGACTCAACCCAAAAATTCTCCAAAAAATCATGGGATCAGTTTAAAGTCTTAAAAAGAGATCCCAATTTTCACTTTTCCCAGTTTCAAATTATTTTGGTCAAAACACACACACACACACACACACAACAAAAGGATTTCAAATGTTTGGAAGACTCGTTTTGCGAGGCGCGTCGGGTGCACACTAACGTCCTTCCCGACGCGTAACATGACCTCCGAACCTAAATCTCTGATCTCGGGCTTTTTTCAAAGTTTTGGCCCTTAAAATAAAAATGGCGTGGCGACTCCGTTTTAATGGCACATCGTTACAGTGGCGACTCCGCTGGGGATAAGAGATGCTTTTTCTAAAAAAATGATATTTGGTATATTGGTGGAAACCATTAAACTTCCCGTTATCGCCTCCTAACATGAGTCGGGGATAAATTGTGGTCTAACAATCCCACGTACCGGTATCATTATTTTCAAAAAAAAAAGGAAAAGCTTTTTGAGGGTCAAACTTCCGTCAAAACATTTGAAAATCCTTTGCTTTGTGTGTGTTGATTTTTGCACAGTTTTCGTGTTTGTTTTTGGCCGCCTCGGAAAAGTCAAAATTTTGACTGTCGGAATAATGTCCCTAACTGCCGGAATTTTTGTGCTTATGTGCTTATCTGTTCATAAAATTTTCAAAAAAAATTCAAAAAAATTCAAAAAAAAAATCATGCATCATGCCTTTTTAAGACACATAAAAAATTTCTATTTTTCTCGTAAAAGAAGATAGATTGCTTGCACACTACGCGCACGTGACCTTACACCGCACACTACGTCCCTAACCCGGGAAATCCTTGTCGCGGTCCGTTTGGTCTTATTACGCCTCTCGGATGAGCACGGGACTACCCAAACATCCCATGGAGCCTCGTGTCGACCATGCACTTGTCCGTGACACACTTTGTCCGAGACCCGGTTGGTTTTTAGTCCGGTCTCGTGTCATGCCCCGTCCGTGTATAGACCTTTCCTTTCAAGCCTTTGTCGGCATACCGACTCAATATCTTTCGGGTCCCTAATCACCGAAGTCATGCGGCTTTCCGCCGCAGACTTTGACCACAGGTATCGACCGGCGCCTTGACTTCTGGCCCGATCGGCACAAATTATACATCGACTCCCAAAGATGACACCGAGTCATCAAGGATTAACGGTTATTCCATGCCTAATTACGGCTTAACCGACGACAAGTCAAGATCAATTGCGGACATTTATCGTCCGAATCATGCCGACCTTTTTTGTCGAGCTCTCGGACACGATCTTGACTTTTGACGTCGCCTTTGTCCGTAATTTACATCGAATGCTCGTTAAGACTCGATTACCGCCGCACTTCTAGATCGTTTTCTTTCGGTCGGTGGGACCCGCTTGCCCTATAGGACCCTCGCCCGGGGCCGTCCCACCCCGGGAGGTCGAAATACAGTGGAATACGAGGGGCTTATAGACGTAGTGACGGGGCCCACCGATCCAGAATCGAGTAGTTCGAAAAAAGAAGAGCAATCTTTTCCAACCGATTAGGTTAATAAAACGTGTTTTAAGTAAACATGAACAAATAACCGCATGTTGCATGAGCCTAAGAGCCCAAACACCTACCCTCCTTCAATTCCCGCCATCGAACCCTCGTGTCTTTCCCCCGCAGCTCCGCGTAAAGCTTGGTTTCGGCACCGGTCACCGTTTAATCAGTTGGGAAGAGTCAAGTGCCTCATCGCCTTCGCCGTTTGTTTCAACTCCGGGTTTCGTAATGTTCGCATCACCGGTAACGAGGGGGACAACGTCACTCCGCCTCCCGGACTCCTCGCAGCACAAAGCAATGGAATCGCTTAGCGTAACAGATGAGAATGCGACAGGAAGCACAAACTTAATAGCCTTATCGAGGCTATTAAGAGCCACGGTTTGGCCGCCACCTCAATCCCGATGGCACCTTCACCGTGGAAGAAGAGGATGACCCCAATCCCAATCTCGGCCGCCCGATTACTCCAGGGATGCCACCACCAACCTCCTTCGGTGCTACTCGTAACACATGTTCCTCGATCTCTCGGGTCGACCACCGGATCCATGCGGCGATGGGACGAATCGGTTCACGGCTCCTCGGTGGGGCAAAGTCGCACGGAATGCCCTCTCATGGTTGGGGATACCTCGGAATGCCACGCCAGATTGGAATCCCACCTCGCCGAACCGATCAATCCAGCACCTTCACATCAACAGCCACAATTTGGAATGCCGCCACACCGGTTCTCGGGCCACGTCGAGCCCTCCTCGTAATGGTACTGGGTTCTGGTTGCTCCTCACACGCCTTTCACAAATCCATTCACTCGCACTTCTATGGGTTATCAAGCCTTCATCCCGGCTTTCATCCGAATCACCGGGACCACGTATCCTCTCGGTCCATGCATCCTCGCCACAACCGGCCATGCAATTCAACAACCAGGGACAGCAGACCGCACTTAAGCCTACTTATGGGCCTCACTCCGAAAATCCAAGCCATATGGCTACCTCGTAGATCTGCCTCCATCTTCTCTACCGATTGGAAGCCAACAAAGAAGTCGCCGGGTTCTATCCTTTTGCCCCGGCTCCTACCTACACTCCCTGAGGTAAGTTGGGCCAAGGACGAGGTTTTCACCTATGCTCGGGGATATGGTATTCCTTCCACCAATGCACCACCAACGGCTAGTCCTCTTCCTAGCTCAAATATCGGCTCAGAATTCCCGCTCCGCCTTTGGATCCCCAATTGGCTTGGTTTATGGAGAAACACAAGGAAATGAAAGCACGTATTGCTGAATTGACCGCCAAAAAGAACACCGCTCTTCGGCCTACGTATCCCGACTGATTGTCCCCCGCCTCACAAGTTTGTGATGCCCGCTCTGGAATTGTTTGACGGAGTGCATGCCCTAAAACTCACTGACACCTATACTTTGGCAATGAAGGCTAAGGGATGCACAAACCAGGTTGGCCGATTACTTTAGTCTCTCTTTGAAGTCGTGGGCTTTGAAATGGTTTTTCCGATCGGCACTCAAGCTAGGGCTACTGGGAACAAATTACCAAGACTTTCACGTATAAGTATAAAGCTAACTTGGAGTGGGAGACAAACAGAGTTGACTCCGCAAACAACGATGCGGCGCCCTCTAACGAGAATATTGGGGATTTCTATAAGAGATGGAACTTAAAGCTCGGTGAAATGGCTATTCCTCCTCCGACGAGGAGCAAGCTTAGACATCTTTCGTCATGCTTGAAGCCGCATTTGAGAGCTTCCCCTCGGCCCACTTCCCTACGCCGACTTGCGTGCAATGGTTAATTCCGGGGCTAAGTTTGAAAAGGCTTACAATCAGCGGCCAGAAGCTGCACCTCGCTACGGATATCGGGCTCCTCCCTCCAAAACTACTCTCACTTTCGCTAAAGGCAAAGAGGCAATCTGGCCACGCTGGACAGATCAGAACAATGCCACTTCCTTTGTTCCCAAGAAGCCCGATGCATCCGCATCCGGCTCCAAGACTTGAGAAACTTTGGGATGCCTTTGAGTGATATCTTCGTAGGTTTGGGTGAGAGAAGGTTTGCTCCGGCCTTTGGAAAATTATCGGCCCTAGAAACCCTAACGCTCCCTTGGATACCTCCAAGCATTGTGCCTTTCATCAAGCACTACGGGCACCCGACGGATGATTGCGTCCCCCTGAAAAAGGCCATCCAAGGGTTGATTGAGCAAGGGAGGTTAGAGATGCCTGAAGGACCTAATACTATCAATAACCCGCTCCCTAACAACATGAGTGTCAACATGATCGAGTTTGGTGGTTCAAGCCTTGTGGGCACAATGGAGTTTGACTCATCCCTTTGCAAGGTCAATGAACCAGTCATCGCAGGCAATGAAGATGGTTGGATTGAGCAAAAAGTTGCCAAGGAAATCCTGATGGAAAGGTCTGCAATAGCTCCCGTCTCCAGCGTCGAAGAATAGATGCATGGTTCAACAGCAAAGAGCGGCTAGACTGGGGGCTACCTATCTTTAAAATAGTCTTTTGAGTCAACCTTCGTAGGTTCTAGTACTTTTCTTTCACCTAAGTGTAAGTACCCCAATCTGGATCACCCCCTTTCAAACACCCGGGAAACACCGCAGACTCATCAACGCAGTCTCGGAGACCTCTGGCACTCAAAACCCTCTCAAAACCCTCTCAAACCCCCAACCAAACCAAGGGAGGAGCCTTTCTGGGATAAAAAGGGACAAAAGGACCTTTTGGGAATTTTCAGGAAATCAGAAAAGCAATTAAGGTCCGTACGGACCTCTTTGTTTCAATGATTACTAAATCCCCTTAAAGTCCACAATATTCCCTCAAATCCCGGGGAAATGATTACCCCCTGCAGAGTTGGTCCGTACGGACCTCTTTGCATGCAAGATGGTCCGTACGGACCTTATTGCTCGGGGAACACCATCATTCCAATATTCACCATCATTGCGCATTCCCTCAAATCGAGGAAATCCAAAATTCTGGATAACCAAGAAGGTCCGTACGGACCTCTTTGCTCCGAAATTTTTACTATAAATAGAGGGCTCCCCCTCCTCATTTTCACACACCTCCCTCTTCTCTCTTCCTCCCTTAGCCTTCTCGGCTCCCTCTAAGTCCTCTCGAGGCACTCCGCCCTTTCGGATCCTTCCGAGGCCTTCCGAGCTCCTTGTGGTGCTCCGAAGCCTCCCCGAGCGCTCCCGAGACGCTCCCGCCGCCCCGAGGCACTCTCGAGGTACTCCGAGGCCCCTCGTGGTACTCCGAGGCCTCGTCGGTCTTTCCACCTGTCCCGCTCTTTCCGAGTCAAACCGACGATCCCAAACCACGCCGAAACTCCGCCCCGAGTGACTCTCGCCACCACAACGCACGCCGAACCTCTCGCCCGAGTGATCCCGACGATCCCCACGCACGCCGAACCTCTCGCCCGAACGCAGCCTACAACCTCAATCTCACGCCGAAACTCGTCCGCGACAACCGGTCCCTCCCGAAGCAATCCCGATCCGTAATTCTAACGCTACTCCGACCTCAAACACCATTCCTGCCGGAAGATGACACGAACCAACATTGGTAAGGCTTCCTTCCTATACTATTTCAATACATTTCCATACATAGCATACAATGTAGACATCCGATACAACATGCATTTTTAAAAAGCACACACACACACACACAACATTTAAAGGATATTAGGGGTATCCGAAAGACTCGTTTTTACGAGGCTACTCTAGTGAGCTCTAATATTCTAATATTCTCTTCCCGGGAGTCATCTCGACCTCCGAACTCAAAAATCTCATCACACAAAAACAGCTTTAAAATTATCTTTAAACCGATGCCCTTTTTCAATGTTTTGGGCTTAATAAAACGGCGTGGCGACTCTACAAAAACAAAAACGGCGAGACAATGTGCTCGCTCCAACGCGAAAGATGCCGTATGCCGGGCCGCGAGGCCCGCTCGGATCCTGCTATTTCGCTGGCGACTCATTGGGACATTTTGTTTTAAAACTTTTAAACAAAACAAAAGATTTTTAAAACGATGATGAGGGTCAAACTTTCATTTTACCCCTTCCTTTAATCAAGTTGTGTGTGTGCACGTGCTTCATTTTTATTTTACAAAAAAAATAAAAATACAAAAAAAAAAAATGCATCAATATACATCTCGTGCATACATTTAAAATTCTTCAAAAACTCCCGTTTTACTCGTAAAAGAATTTTAGAGACCGCACACTACGCGCACCGTCGCCTCTGCTACACCGCACTCTACTCACACCGCCGCCTGCTACACCGCACACTACGCGCACCGCCGCCTCGGATACACCGCACACTACAACCCTTAACCCGGAGTGGTCTCGCTTGCAGTCCGTTTGGTCTTCCTAGGCCTCTTGGGCGCGCACGGGATCATTCCAAACATCCCATCCTAGCCAAGCGTCCAACCCCGCACGTTTGAAGTCTTGAGTCACACTCGTCCCGTACTCTGCTGGTTTTTACCCAGTCCGTGTCATACAAACTCGGATACATATACCATGCCGGCCATTTTTCGAGTCAAGGCTCTAACTCAAGATCCTCGCGCAAGCAAAGCGATGAAAGGTCATGCTAAAATCTTGACTCGATCTTGATTTCCGGCTACACCTGCACGATGTTCCGTCCCGATATACATCCATGCTCGCATGACACCATGTCATCACGCCTTTGATACGTCGCCCATGACGATATGACCCACCTAACGCCTAACGTCACAGATCCCTTGCGCAAGCAAGGTAAAGAGAGGTCATGCCGAACTGCGACTCGATCTTGACTCAAATGTCGGCTCGGCTCACTATTCACATGGCTAACGCATCAAAACGAACATGACAAAGCTCCTGGTCCTTAGGTTCGATTTTTCTTTAGGCCTGGTGGAAACCGCTTGCACTATAGGACCTCGCCCGGGCCGCCCACCCCGGGATGTCGAAATACAGTGTGCAAAACGAGGGGCTTATAGCCGCACGTATGGTCTCCATCGACCCAGGATCTAGCATAGTTGCGAAAAAGAAGAGCAATCTTTTCCAACCTACCTAGGATTCTCGAGAAAACATGTTTTAAGTAAATTAAAACAACAAAAAAAAAAAAAAAAGAAACTAAACCGCATGCCACGCGAGCTTTCCCCTTCTATCCCGTTAGGCCATTCCCGTGTCTAAACCTTGCCCGTCACCCTCCAAATAACCGAGAGTGGTTGAGAATACCTCGGAAGCCGCCTTTTCGCATCGAGGTCACAAGGTCCGATAGCTCCTTCCAGCTTCAACGGTCCCGCACCGTCCGATACTCCCCTACGACGGGATCAACATAACAGTGAGGGAAACGGAACCCCGCCACTAAGGAACCTCTGCACAATGGAGGAGGTGCCGCGAGCCTTCGAAACCATCAAGAAGCGCCAAGAGGAACAAAGCAAGCTCGGATCGTCGACACCTTGCGTCTTCGAGGAACAGCAGCTTCCCAACCCGACGGAACCTTTGTTCTCATAGAGGACGAAGATATACCGCTCCCTTTCTCAAAGCTATCGCCAGTCCCGCCTCCGCCAAGCTACGAGATCCCAAAGAACGCAGCGCCTCCGCTCAAAGCTCCTCAGCGCCGGGCCAAGCAGCCCGACATGCCCGCCTCAAGAGCCGCTTCCGCCCGCACATCAAGCTCATTACTAACAAAGACACATACGTGCTCGCTCCGCTGTATCCCAATGCATCTCGGTATCCCTGTGATTCAATCCTTTGCCTCTATACGAGCCTCGCAATCACAATCAAAAGTCCCCATTCTTACCAGTGTGGACAGTATCCCGAGCGGATATCCCGACATCTCCATGCTTGCCACCTCGCTAGTCCGCAATTGGGCTAACGAATCGTTTCCCCGCCTCCTAAACACAACCCTTAGCCGACCTAGCAATCACGCCTCAACTTCAACACCCTGTGGTAATGGGTTGGTATACACCCAACTACCTCCCCAAGACTCCCAAACGGCGATCCCATCGCCCAATCCACCTCCATCTTCGGCTTCCGTCCCCGAAAACGGTAACCCACCTCGCATGTACCGATCCTCACATGGCTCGGCTGATCGAACAAATGAAAGACATGCAAGGCAAGCTAGCTAGTTCTCGGAAGGACTCCCTCCCGCCTACCGATCCGAACAAAGTGGTCCCTCTCCTCCAAAGTTCAGGGATGCCGAAATGGAAAAGTTTCGACGGAACGTAATGCCCAAAACCCACATCGACACCTACGTCCCGGGTATGAGAGCCAAAGGGGCAACCCCTCAACAGATGGCGTATCATTTTCAAGCATTCCCTCAAATCCACAAAGCACTAAGGTGGTTCCTCAATGTGAAGGCGTAAAACCGCTCCACGTGGGATCGATCAGTGAAATCTTCCCCGAGAAGTACCGCGCCAATCTTGAATGGGAAACAAACCGCCATGACTCCGCAAGCCACCGAACAAAAGGATGACGAACTGGGCGAGTTCTACAAAAAGATGGAACTGGAAGCTAAGCTGAGATAATGGATCCACTTTCCAAAGCAAGAGCAGATGGACATCTTTCCATTCCCCGCCTCAAGCCATCTTTGAGGACCTTGATCGCCCACCATTTCTATCCGGATCTCCATGCGCGGTCAACGCCGGACAAAGTTTGAAAAGACTCGAGTCTTCAAAAGTGCAACAAAGCTAACCCCCGCCTCATCTTACCGCTATCGAACAAACCTCGGCAACTTCAACTCCCGCCCGACCAAAGGAAAGGAAGCAAATGAACAAGGCACTACATTCGTAACGGAGCTCAAGTAAACCGCGATCAAGCAGCCCCAAAGAATAACAACCCCCTCGCTTCCCACAGGGCTCCAAAGATTTAGATAACCCGGAAATGCCCTTCGAGTCAAGTATTTCGAAGCTTTTCTGTGAAGCGAAATCTTCTCAAACCACTCGAGAATTTCCAACCGAAGACCCTCAAACCCAACATGGATATGAGCAAACACCGCGCCTTCCACAACTACCCCTGCCACACCACCGACACCGCTTCGCACTCAAGGTGTGGTCCAGGGGCTCATTGAGGAGGGAAAATTGGAACGCCTCGTGGTCCCAATACCATCGGAAATCCATTCCCACGAACGACAGTGGTAAACTCAATAGCCTTTTGATGAAACTCCAAGCGAGAGCGCACTTCGCAATTTCCGAAACCGTCGCATGCCGTCCCGCTATGATCGGGAGCGTGAAACAAGAGTCAAAAGGTCTCGTGACCGGGAATTCCGACAAGAACGCCTAAGGGCAACCTGTCTCCCTACGATCTTTCGCCCCACCCCAAGGCATACGAATGGATGGATCGAACGTCTCTGTAAGAGACCGAGTCAAACGGTAGCACGGGAAGCGGTTTAGCCTTCATGACGATTTATGACTTGCCAATATGTGAGAATCGGCACAACGAAGCCCTCCTCATCCTCATAAAGATAGAGATGTTCTTCCTCCCGAACGTCTTGATTGGATAACGGCTCCGCAGCCAACATCATCGCTTTAAGCACATTGAAACGACTCCGCATCGACCGTTCTTCGATAAGGCCTTCACCTGGAGTAATCCGGAGCCTACGACTCTACCGCACGACCAATCGTAGGAGTCATCAATTTGAGGATCCAATTCGATGTACAACCGGAGCTCTGAGAGTTCCAAGTCGTGGAAATCAAACCAACCTTCTCTCGCTTTGGGACGGCTTGGATACATCGGGATGAAAGCAGATCATCTACTCTTCACCAATGCGTGAAATTCATCAATGCCAACGGAGCGATCGAAGTGATCCGCGAAGCGGCAGTAATGGCAAGTGCTTGGCCGCAAGCTATGACCCGCAAGAAGGTCCCGAGCATGGCTCAGAATACTCTTCCCTGCAGATGATTCTCCTACCCCTGTCCCGCTACGAAGTGGATCCTTACATCCACGCTCTAAGCCGCGACGAGCTAGAAATCGAAGAACTCATGGGACAGATGACAACTTCGACATATGCGATCGTGAAGAATGCTTGAGAGAGGATCAAGAGATGGATGCCCTAACGGAGATTGATCGAGGAGAGACCCTTACTTCGCCGAAAACCCTCTTGCAACCGGCTCATCACCGATCCCCCTACATAAGACAACCCTCTAGCCGACACTCTCGGATCTTACTGGGACACCATCACAAACTTAGTTCAATTCAACATTCCTGTCCGACTGACGAACAATGGCGCAACCTCCTCCAAGGCTTAATCGTGGGAAGGAGATATAGCATGTCCGCTCGAATCGGCATTGTAAACGTCGTCAGCAAAGATCGAGATAAAGAAGCAAGCATTCTATGAAAGTGATCAACATCGCAAGAATCCACTCCGACCGGCGAATGCTTCGCCCTCCTAGAAGTAGCCCTCGGCCGACTTTCTATCATCAAAAACCCCAAGGACCGGTGGCAACACTAATGGAGGGACATCATCGGGAGCAACGAAAAACCTCCGCGATCCGAAGGTTTGAAATCGAACCGCATGCAAGCTACTTTCCGGACTCACGCCAAGGGAAGATTGGCCACCCGAACGGCCACTCCGCTTTAGAGCTACAGCCATCCGAGAGTAATGAAGCTCGGTCCAATCCCTCGTCGCCTATAGTCTAGCTTCGAGTCTTGTTACATCCCGTCCATTCACATCTTTTGAAGCTATTTGTGACCGCTTTACGCCCGATCGATTGTGAATCTTTGATCAACAGGTACGATTGGCACGCTAAGTGTCAATGTAAAAAGGTCCGACCTTTCAAAAAAATCATTTCATCGCATCTTTAACTAATGATGAAATTAACTAATCAAAAACAAGTTAATAACAA